>JBCNYH010000012.1:40886592-40897344 GCA_039654325.1 Tandanus tandanus
ATATAAAAGCTGCATTTCATCACTGTTTCCAGCTTACATTTTATATCAACACAAGGTCCCAAATTTCCTTTTGATCTATATGATTACTTTTGGTTTTTATAACCTTTAAACAATTTTTGGATAGTTCACCAGAAGTGACATTTGGATATACTAACATTTTTTTCATTCTTTTTCTTTTTTTAGCATCTCATGGATCACTGGATTACAGTGTTCAGTGGAGTTCTGGATACTGTGTTATGTTTTGACTTTACTTGTTACTGCTTACAATAAAATGTTTGAAAGCTACTGATTCTGTCTTACTTGCATTTCTGGGCTTTTTTGATCAATTCCTGTAAAACAGCCTGCTTATTGAGGCTGTACTGCACTTTCTTCTACAGCACAAGCTGCTTGTGTGTGTTTAATCTTTCACCATCTCTGTGTGTATATTTAGTCCTTTCTGCTTACATGCCATCTGTGTTAAAACCACATAACCACATTTACTTGTTCAGAGTAAATAAAAGTCAGTGCTTCCTGCAAATGCACACTACAGTAGACTGCACAGAGCAGATTGTAAAAGGGCATGGTTTTACTGATAATTCCACGTGTGACATGTTGCACAAGGCCAGGATGTATGGTTAAATCAACAGCAAAAGCACTTGCCTGATGGTTCAGACTCACTTCCCAGACTTCTCTTCTTTAGACTGAACTGCCCATGCTGCCTTCCAGAACCATCCATCTGCATTTTAGGAGGTGCCACACTCTTATTCACCTTTGGGCTCTGAGGAGAGGATAGAGGAGTGGCTCATATATTATACACAACCCTCAAGAAGAAATGTTATCAGACTGCTGCACTACACCTTGTTTGAAAGGAAGTGCTAAGGATGTTGATAAATATAAAGCTTATCGGCTATTTTCAGACGGTGCTGGACTTTCTAAGTCCTCCATTTGTGTTGGATGGCAGTAATTCTCAGGAAGGTACTACAAGGACACTGTCTGTAAGCATAGATGCTGCAAGACTCTTATTAAAATGGGTGCTGAGAGTGGGACGAGTCACGCTACCTGATTATTCCCCTAGCTGTTCCCCTAATATTTATAACACAATTTAGTTAGACAGCACACTAGGTTTAGAACTTCACAAAGAAAAGAGCCCCACATGGTGCCACCTCTAGGTATGTCTCACCAGGGATTTGGTCCTGTCATCCTGATGCTGCTGCTGAGGCTGAGGTCCTCTCACACTTTCCCCCGGTGCGTCCCTGCTGCTTTCTCTCCTGCGGCTCACTTCGCTCCTCAGCACTTCCACCTCTGCCTGCAGAGCCAGCATGTGGTATAGGGACAGAGCTGATAGCAAGGATGAAGTAATCGCCACCACAGATATAACCACAACAAGCCATGACAGCTTCTGAGCCTCCATGTAAACTGGAGCAGAACCCACTGCACGCATGACGCAATGGGATTTTCTTATAGTAAACAGAAACAAACCTCGCACTCTGACCTTATCAAGCACTAAGATCACAAAACATTCCTCCTCAAATACTTTGGTGTATCTCTGGAAACCAGTGCATCTCTACTCGGCACAAGACAAGCAAGCGGCTTGTTACAAAGTGAACAAAGAACTCTGCACAGCAAAAAGAGAAAGAGAATGTATGACAGAGAGAGAGAGAGAGAGAGAGAGAGAGAGAGAGAGAGAGAGAGAGAGAGAGATTGAGTGTGTAAGAAAGAGAAAGAGCGAGAGCTGCCTTCATTTCAAACAGTTAACCAAACCCCTACCAAACTTCCTGCCAAGCTGTACGCCTCTGTTTATCAGATCTCATCCACCACACATTCCATAAAAGACATAAAAAACCTGTATCTTTTAGATATTCCTTAACAAATGTCAAGTGTAAATGAATGACCCTGAAAAGGCTATTGGTGGGTATATATATATGTATACACACACACACACACACACACACACACACACACACACACACACACACACATACATACACACAATATACACCACAAAAGTGACAGACTTGGCAAAAAATTAACCTGCGGTAAGGAAGGGTACAAATTATACAAACAGAGCAAAATTATTAGCACTCACTGATTGTAAATCAAAAGGGCACTTATTTATTTATGGTAACACTGTGATGGAGGAACTGGACAACCAAAAGCGTTCCCCAGGCATTATCAGAATCTCATCATTTCCTTATTGTGCACAAAAGAAGAATACAGTGTCTAAGATGTGTGCAAGGTGGAACATCTAATCTAAATATTATCTCCATAAATCAGTAATTAAGTGAGATTAGGACAACGATTTTCATGCTTGACTTGATATTTTATTTGGAACGAACACTGGAGGATATGACAAAAACGTTATCCTACTCAAGCTATCCTCCCATGGCAGATCACGCTCATGGCACTTTGCATTTTGAAACAGCAGGGAAAACTTTTTTTTTTCCATCTGAAATGGGACTCAAATTGAGAAAGAATCACTAAGAATCAATCAGTCTGGTTATCAGCAGTCTCTCCAGAGACGTGTTAAAATACAGTTATGGAATTTGGCAGACACCCTTATCCAGAGAGCCTCACATACAATAAGTGCATTTATTCAAACACTGGCTCACTAGGACCAAGTCTTTAACACAAGAAATAAAAACTGCTTAAAGCTACTCGAAACAAACTTCCTTATCACTGCTTGAAGTCTTATATGTTCAAACCACAACCTTTTGATAATGGCTAATCCATTAGAGATGCAGTATGAAATGTGTGAGTTTATGTCTTGTTTTTTCACCAGCAAGCTTCTCTCACGCTTCACATTAACAGTTGACTTATTAAAAGGACTTATCAACTGTCCGCTACAAAACACACATGCACACACATGCACACACATGGATTACTGCCGATCAAGCAATCACTATTTTGGCACTAAGTAGACATCCATTATCAAAATTTCTCCAAAAACTGATAAAGCCTATAAAAAACAAATCTAGCTCTTAAATGTCTGCTGCGTTTTTGTTAATTGTGTTGATTTGGATATGAAAAGGTTTCAGAATCAGAATACTTCATTTATCCCAGAAGAAATTGTGTATCCAAGCAAAATAATTCATCATTTAGATTTAATATTCACTTACAACTTGATGCTTATGTCACTTAAGGGGGTGATCACAAAGCTATCGCTTTTCATTCTCAAATTTGTCTCATGACATTCACGGCATCACATTTTGGTTGCCTGGTTCATGAACTCATCGCAAAACAATTCAAATGTGTTTAAAATTTCTGCGAACGTCGCAAAACGAGGCTCTGATACGGAATAATCTCACTGTTCTCAAATAGTCCGCACAGAAGATCGCAGAGCTCTTGTTTGGCTCACAAATTATTCGTTTTTCGTTCGCAAGGAAAAACGACAAGTTGGAGACTTCCACACGCAAAGTTTGAGACTCGCAGGCATCCGCCATATTCCATATATTTTGTCATCATTCTGTATTTTATTCGCGCTAATAACGCGAGAATAAAGAGCAAATGGTTTGAGAACAGAAAGCAAATAAAACGTGACTGATTCACAACAGATTCACTTTTTTCCCCCCCCTGGCAAACATCCACAAACCAATCACAAATTACTCGCAAAAATTGATCGCAAAAAAAATGGCAATTTTTTTTTTTTTTTCGCTCCAGTCACTTTTCTAGTGTGATCAACCCCTTAAATGTCTGGAAGGAACTATAAAAATTGTCTTTACATTTGAAGTAGTTCTATTTTAAGTATGTTTAATGCAGTGTGCAAAAACATTCTAACAAGCAGCATGTAAATCATCTTGGTAGAGTGGAACGATTCTGAACTATTTTCAATCCAATACACATTCATTTATTACATTTATAATAACTTCGCAGGGCAGAAAACATCTGAGAGATCCTAAATGTTGACTCATGCACATAAAATACTTTTTATACATTATAAAAATGCTTCTGATTATCCAGATTTGAAAAAAATATTTTTGAGGATACTTTAGGAAAGAACACCAAATCATCCGGCTGAAATGTCTGTCAGAGTAGACAGACAGCTGAAGTGTTTATCTATTTAAAAAAAAAAAACAATTAATTTGTGTGATATCAGTAATTTGTTTACTTTAGGGACATCCAGGGAGAACATTTAAGTGCGGTGAAGCCATACTTTTTGCAAAGAATCAAATTTGTGCACAAGAAAACCAATTTAGCATACACAATTACATTATATTATCTATTTTTTTTTTTTTTTAGCTGAGTCAGAGTTCTGGGGATCCAAAACACAGGTCTCGGCCTGGTGGGCTAATTATCACATGATTTTGTCTACCCACATGAAAACTGTGAAGTGCAATATAGCAACTTCCAAGGGGAGAAACTGAAAGGACTTCTGCAACATCACCAGAGTATAGGCTTTTATTAAAATCAAGTATATCAGAACAAATAGACCTGTGTTCTTAAATATCTTATTTACAAGGATCATAAAAGGGGTATATTGGCATCACTATAATTTACATCTTTAAAAAAATCTTACAGTATGAAGCGTCCCATCACCCGCAGCTAGGCTGAATCACAGCCACTTTTGGATGAAGAGAGCGTGCACCATAACATGAGCATCTGCTGTTTCGAACGCCAAAGTGCGGGGTGCCAAATTGAGGAGCTTCACTCAGAAACCAGACATTTCCTGAGTCCACTTTCAGGTTCAATCGCTAAAGACCATGATCATGTACAGGATTTTAAACACACAACAGGAGGGAGGACCAGGAAATCATTGTCTAATTAGGCTTAAAAAAAGAATAATAAAATAAAATTATATATATATATATATATATAAAACATACATACACAACACTGGCTGCACCTGTAAGCACAGACACATTTCTCCATTACTGCCTAATGTATGGTTTTCATATGTCAGCTCTTAAATGTTTTTAGACATTCAAAGTCAGGCTGCGTTAAAACAGGGACAAATAAAATATACTGACAAAAATAGTTAACACTTTGCCTGAGATTATTAGGCAAGTATCTTTATTATACAATAGGATGTGCCAGTGAATGCTCATTTGGTATACCATGGATGGTAAAGTCTCTGTATAAAAGGCCTGTACAGTCAGTACAAATGAGTGTGTGAAAATGAAGACTAGGAAGGTATTACCTTACAGAAGTGGATCATTCATGCATTCATATTTTAACCAAAAGCCTTAGATACTTAGAAATGCATACTCTGCCAATCACAATCCACACACGTATCCTTAATATAATAATCACTGAAAATTGAGTGCTAGAAATGGAGTTGGGGAATTGTTGGGGGGGGGGGGGGGGTGTACAAATGAACCTTCTCTTACCCCAACTCCACCTTAGCAATAGTGGAAGTAGTTTCTAAATAATGGTCACACTTGCCGAGCCCTGGGACACCTCTTCTTGCGCATGGCCCTTAAGAAGCTCTTTCATAAACTGCTCAAGAGCAGCGAAGTAACCCTGGCACTGCCAGGTGTCGTTGTGCGTTCCCTCAGGGAAGATGGCGAGGCGCTTAGTCCGCGCAGGCGACAGCTCATACAGCTGCTTCATCATGACGGGTGGGATAAGCTGGTCCGACAGGCCCGAAATGAAAAGAGAGGGCATGCGGCATTGCGTCACATATCTATAAGACAGAAACTTGTTCTTATAGCACCAAAGGGGCAGGTAGCGCATGGGGAAGAAGGAAAAGAGTGTGGAAGCCATATGTGGGATGCTCAGGAACGTGTTCTCCACCATTATAGCTGCCACACGGTGTGGGTTCACTGAAGCCAACTTAATGGCCACAGCGCCCCCCAGAGAGCGGCCGAACAATACGATTTTCGTCTTGTCAATATCAGGACGTGACATGACATAGTCCAGTGTGGCCTCAGCATCCTGATAGAGGCCCTCTTCGCTTGGCTCACCATCACTTTTTCCATAACCTCTGTAGTCAACCAGAACCACGTTAGCTTTTAAGTTAACCAGCATGAGCAGCGCGTTAGGCACACGGTGTCCGATGTTCCCTGCATTGCCATGAAAGTACAAGATGGTGGGCACTAGAGCAGGATTTTCACCTGTGTAGCGCAGCAAAATTAGGTTGAGACTCACACCATCTTTAGTGCGTACATAGACATTCTCATTTGGAATTCCAGTAGGCATTGGAACATAAAGGCGTGAGGAGGAAGGCTGATCAGGGAAGTACAGCAGCACATCTTGGAACTTGTACAGGATCCCTGCCACAGAGGCCAGGATGAGACCCAGCAACAAGATGCCTCCGTAGAGGTGGAAGGTAAGGATTAGAGCCAGCAGTGAGATGCGACAAAATCCCCAAGTCCAGGAGCCCACAGTCAGTAGGCATCGCTCCAATATTCCCCAAAACCTCCATGACTTCTCCATGACAATCCACCTGATAGGAGAAACTCCAATCTCACTCTGAAGGTAATCTAGGGACAAATAAAGGTGATAAAGGGAAACTATTAGGGTTGAGAAACATTATTTTTACAACGTTTCAGTGACATCACACACACACACCCCTACAACTACTGTATTTGCGATAGCTAACTATCAAGTTTTATAATACCCTACAGATAAATACCACACTTTCTACAAATAGACAAGTTCAGACCAAAGAACACAAGTTCACTACAGTTCTATCCTTTTTTATGTAATTTAAAACTTTGTAAGAGCACAAGAGAGCTAATAATCCACCTCAACTGCATTCATTACACTAGCAGCTGTATTTTACCGGCACCTTCTCAATCACTGCTGCTGCTCAGTTAAAGAGATCTCAGTAAAGCATTCAGGAAAATATTCCATTAGTTCCAGTGTACAAGAAATCACGGGACTGTTTCACTCTGTGAATCCTCCAGACATCAGCTCTGTACACCGTTCTGTGTATTTTTCTAAAGTCTGTTAATGGCGCTGCTGTTCTCAGGCAGCCGGATTTTAAAAGTAACCCTCTGGAGATGTTTATTAACAGCATATAGATTGTTTTGGGTACCAAAATATCTTTTTATCCCAGCTGCCTCTGGAGAATTATACTCTTCGACTGAGTTTTCGGTACATTAATTGAAGAGGTGGAAAAAAGAAAAAGTGACATGGGTTATTATTTGCATAATCCATTTCACTAACTTAAGTTATGCACACAACAGACTCGTTATAACAAACATACAGAGCAAACAGCAGGTTAAACAAAGCAACCACCTGGCTCCACCTTCCTCAGAATGGTATTTATCTACAGCAGGATAACCAGCTTTTTAACTCTTACTCAGTGCTCTAGACGTCAGATATGTGAGCTAATCCCTGTTATTACATTCACGTAAAGCTACAAAAACACTGTGTGTGTCGCGGTAACTAACTGTACCTACCTATAAATTAATGGTTGTGGCTAATGTTAGTATAGAAAACCAGTAAAGATAGAAACGAACACAACCAGTCGCATTAACCCGGTTAGCAGTAGACCTAACCCAGATCAGCTCGTGACATGACAATTTATTTACACACAGGTGTACTCTGACAAGCTTGATCACTGCTGTCATGCTAACCGACAGCTAGCTAGCAAACCTGTTGTTAGCTACATGTTTATTAGCAAAAATAGCTCTGTTGACACAAACTACACAACTACATGCACATACTTACATCTGATCGACTCCTTAAACGCACATCTTCAAACAATAACGAAAATGGTGTATTTTGTGTGCTAAATGCACACGTTTATCCATTCCACACAGGCTCTGTCACTGGTTAGCACACCAGTCAGACCGCTTTTTCAGTGTGTCACACTGTAACCGGTCCGAGCGAAAACCTACAGCACCGTACAAACGGTCCGCATGAATATTCTCTCCATTGCTTACTTGGTTAATACACGTAAACCTAATAGTTATAATCATTTACGTACTCACTCATTTGCTAAAAACCGCTTAATCCTATTATTGTCATGCAATATGTTCCTATTATATGGAGGCTGGAGCCTATCTCACCCGACACTGGGCGAATGTGGGGTACTGAACAGCTCGCCAGACTATTGCAGGGCCAACACACACAACTATTCACAATCAAACTCACACCTAGGGGCAATTTGTAGCAGCCAATAGCGCTGATCGAGTACATGTCACCACTTGCTGTGTTGCGTGCTATGTAGTACACACATTTGGCCAAGCAGGACAAGCATTAGTCCTACTGCATTAAGACAGTATGCGAGTCATGGCCAGTTCTGGAGAATTGTACATGCTGATTTTACATACAGTCAACATTCTGTTTTTCAGCTGAAGAGATGGCTGGAATGCAGGGGGCTACTGGTCACGGGGAAGAAGCCAAGGATTTGGCTGTAAACAAGGATTAGATCCGCGTTTGAAGTGACCATTTTATAACCGGTTAGTGTACATGTTTTGTTTACATTCATAAGAAAGACACTCATAAATAATTATATCGCTATCAATTCACAGACTGAGGGAAAGTGTGTGTTGTGAGCTTTTTTAGATGATTTAGCCACATGCTTATTTGTACTGGCACATAACGTGTAGCCGTTTTATTTAGCAATAAATAAGCTGTTTGTTTTTAAATAAGACACTCATTATAAATAATTATATTGCAAGCAAATCATGTGTGCTGTTAGCTTGTTTAACTGCAAATTAAAAGGTCCACAGTTCAGAACTACTGCACACATATAAATCGCTGTACTGCACTCATACAGTAGTGTGCAGTGAAGATTATACACCACCACTTTTGTCTAAAAGGGCTCCTAATAAAAGGAAGTAAAAATTACTTCTCTATAATTTTTTGGTGAAAATGTATTGAACAATGCTATTGAAGGAAGGCAATGAGAACCAAAAAAATCATTCGACAAGTATATTGAGGTAAAAGTATGGCTAATAAACAAAAACACTGAAGATACCAATTTTTCAGAAAAAATGTAAATTTTTTTTTTTTTTTTTTTTTGACTTTTGCATAGCATGAATGAATTTCAAACCATATGGAATGGTTTAGCGAGTGAAGAAATGAAAAAAATCTGTAAACACTAAGCCTGAAAGGTTAAATGCTGTAATCAAAGTAAAGGGTGGCCGCACTAAATATTGACTTTTTTCTCAGAAAAGAGACTGTTATTTTTGTTATTACTATATATTGTTGTTTGTTTACTTATTCTCATCAGTATGATCCAATATTACATGAAATAAATACTTGAATAGTACTTGGTTTCTAAATTTATCTTCATTTTGTTAACTGTATAATCATCACTGCATCACTGTATTTTTTTTATTTTTCCACTGGCTAAACCATTCCATATGGTTTGAAGTTCATTCATGCTATGCAATAGTCCAAAAAATAAAATTTGCGACACCTTTCAATCTTGAAAAAAAAATTGGTATTTTCAGTGTTTTGTTTTTTATTCATACTTTTACCTCAATATACTTGTTGGAATGATTTATTTGGTTCTCATTGCCTACAATAACATTGTTCAATACATTTTCAACAAAAAATTATAGAGAAGTAATTTTTCTTATTTTTATTAGAAGCCCTTTAAGGCAAAAATGGTGGTGTATAATCTTCACTGCACACTACTGTATATAAATCGCCTGAATGTAGTCATAGTTATATCTTTTTAATATTTAACCATTTTCGAACACTGAACATTTAATGTCTAGCTTCACTCAAGTGAAGTACAGGACAAAATAAGAGTAGCCACATGGAATATTAAGACAATGTATGAAGCAGGGAGACCCATCCAAATAGCAAGGGAAATGAAGAACTACCAGATAAGAGTACTCGGACTGAGTGAGACAGAAAACTTACCCGACACATGAGAACACCGTTTCGATTTCACCGTTATGTCCTGCACCTCTCCACTGCTATAATAATTACAGGACGGCAGAGACCAGTAGGTTTTCATCTGCTCCAGTGAAACAGCTTTTGCAATATCTGCAAACTGTACACTTGGCCATAGATAGAAACACCATAGCCTTGAAGTAAAGTCAGGAACTTCTTGCTGTAGGGTGGATGTACTTACCACAACGCCACTGTGCCGCCCCTAAAATCATTCAGTACAGTTTTTTTTTTTATTTAATTGTCAAATGTTTAAAATGTTGGGTGTTACATGAAATATTACATGTACTCCTCCAAAACAACACATAACACAGTCATGTTTTGTTGGAGAATCGGGGTTATGGGCTGTTTCACAATCAGGGTAGACTTTTTGGGTTCACAGAAGCTCAAAAATAAAACTCCTAGTTTTTGTGGTTTCTTGTCACCAGTCAACACCTTATAAGACTAGAATATTTTGTGTGAAGTATCAGAGCTACAAGTCTAATGGTGTCTAAATTACACTGGGTGAAAGTATAACAGGTACAGGGTCTCTAGAATAACTACATCTGCTTGTAGTGTATCAGAATTGTAAAGAAATCACAGCATTAAGAATAAAAGCTCACTAAACACATTATCTGAG
The DNA here is from genome assembly GCA_039654325.1 of Tandanus tandanus. Taxonomy (NCBI): domain Eukaryota; kingdom Metazoa; phylum Chordata; class Actinopteri; order Siluriformes; family Plotosidae; genus Tandanus; species Tandanus tandanus. The sequence continues at coordinate 40,896,986 of JBCNYH010000012.1, forward strand.
CATGCAACTTTAGTTGTATATATTATTAACTGCAGTAAAAACAGCATCAGTGACAATCAATGTGGTTTTCCGGAGAAGACACTTTTTTGACGAACATGCTTATCAAGCTGATGTGGAACTCTGTACATAAAGTATTTCGCATCGTGTTTTTGTTTACAAACATGTAATGTCTACTTTCCGGAGAAGACGTTTTTTGACGGACAAAGGATCCAGTCAAAGCCACTTAAATTATAAATAGTGCTTACAAGCAGCAGAACATCTTTCTAGATTGTGTGAAAATAGCCCTCCAAAAGTAAAAGTTAGTTAGTAATTAGGAGTGCAATTCAGAATTTTATCAGGTAAAAGCTACTATTTTTATT
>JBCNYH010000012.1:40980801-40991146 GCA_039654325.1 Tandanus tandanus
ACACGCGCACACACACACACACACACACACACACACACACACACACACACACACACACACACACACACACACACACTGCATACTCCCTAAAAAACAATGTCTTTCAGCCTACACCTTAATTAGCTTATCAAATATTAAATTCTCTTCTGGCATATATTCCGTAGTTGTATTGTGTGTGTGTGTGTGTGTGTGTGTGTGTGTGTGTGTGTGTGTGTGTGTGTGTTTAAATAGCTCAGCATGAAACACCCTTCCCTCAATTTATGAACACTTTTCTTGCCTCCTCATCTAGCCTTCATTTTTACTTTATCGCTTTTTCCCGAAACATCTGCTCCCTCTCAACAGGGTGAAGTTAAAGGCATGGGAATTTTTATTAACATGACTTTTAAAAGATGAAGCAGCATGTGCCCTTCTTTTTGTTAGTTTTCACACTTTTTTCTTAAAAGATTTTACATGTGAACTGGTGTAGGATTAAAACAAGTCATTAAAAGAAATGAATTATATTAGTAAATTCAGTTAAAGCATTGTCAACAATTCTGTGATTGTATTTTATAGAATAATATTTAACTATTATTTTTGAAAAAGAAAAAAATGCTTACACAGCAAAAAAGATTGAAAATTCGAACAGTGTATTTGATTAATGTGACGTTCCTGTTAGGCTGCTGCTTGGTGATGATATAGTGTGGTACACTGACAGTCATTAAAAACTTTGAGACCACAATTTTTGACATAATTTTTAGTCTGGTACCCAAAACTGGAATTTTGTAATATGGATAACTTGTTTAGCATGTTGGCCTAAAAAACAACAATAAATTATGCACATCAAAAACAACAAAACAAAATGGCACCTGCCAAAAAGAAAGTCACAACGGTCAGTATCGGGTATGGCCTCAGTTTGCGTTGATACAGGCAGTGATTTGCGGTGATACAGGCTGTGATTTGCGGTGATACAGGCTGTGATTTGCGGTGATACAGCACGGCGAAACTGGTCCTGCAAGTGCTGCAACCGGATGTAGCGATCCTGTTCGGGAGTTGTCACTCTCTCTCGCCCTGGACGTGTTGTGTTATGTTGTGGCAGTCAATCAGGTGTCTGATGGTGGGTTGTGTACAGCCCATACGCCTCGCTACGTCACTGTAGCTCAACCCGGCCTCCACCATACCTATTGCCTGGAGACGTCATTCACGTGATAGATGTGGTATTATGACGTGCACAAGACTAACAATGTTGGACATTTTTGAGCCTTTATTGGCTTTCCAAACCACTCCTCAAGTTGTGCAGACACACGTTGTGTTTTGCTCAAACTGCATTTGGTCCACTTTTGCAAAGTAACCTAAACATGTGCAATGAAACGTAACAAAATGACAACTCATCATTTTCTCAAGTGCCCGAGTGCTAAAGCCACAAGGTATCCTCCCAACCCACCCTACAAGTACAGATATACAGAAATTTCTCTCTCAAAGTTTTTAATGACTGTCAGTAGAGTAATAGTGTTTCTCATTTCTTCCTGAGGTGTCACCTAACTGAGAGCACCTGGACCCAATGCCCCACAGGATATAAAAGCTCCAGCTTCCTGTCTCTCGGGGCTCTCTTTTCTCCACCAACACTGGCATTTTACATCTCTGGCTTGGCTTGGTGTTTGTGCCACAGGACCTTTCTGAATGGAGTTTGCATGTTGTCACTGTGCCTGTGTGGGTTTTCTCTTGGTGCTCTGGTTTCCTCCCACAGTCCAAAGTAATGCAGCAACTGGCTACTCTAAATTTTGCACAGGTGTAAATTTTAATGGTTGTTAGCGAATTACAAAAAGAGTGATGCATACTGGCATCTCTATAATTTCAGACTGTTTTCCCATTTCTTTTAACTACAAGCACACACCAGGTTTCAAATATGTTCATACAATATTACAAAATAAAAATTATATCCGCATTGCATTCAAGTATGGTCTAATGCATGCCACGAACACTATGTTCTTAATAATAGGTCTTTAATTAAATGCCAAATGCTTCATTTTCCATTGCCATATTCATCCAGAATGAGTTTTTAACAACCTTTCTGTTACTTTGATAAAACCATGTTTACTGCAAGGATATTTACAGCATCATGGATTCGTCATGTGAATTAGAGCATGGAAAATGCAAAAGGCTGTCATTTTTGCACATGGATTTTTGTCAACATGTAAACTGGGACAAGGTGGAACAGGCATGCATGTGTACACACAAACATAATTAAGCAAATACCTCTATCGGAATAAAAGGTTAGAGAACCAACCTCAACAATATGTCAAATATCAGCCCCAATATTCATTCATTACTTTCCCTGAACAATCCTACTAGGGTTGCAGGGAAGCTCTCTGCCAACTCTGGGTGAAGGCAGGGTTCAGCCCCAGTATGCCAAATATTTATTAAATAAATGAGAAATCAACTCAGTTTGATCTCTTCATACTTTCCACTCATTCTAAATCTAGTCTAGTAGAGAGCAGCTCATCAGAGAATTTTCCATCATTCCTGTCTCTTAGATAAATGATGCTGACACATTGCCGAGTTCAAGCTGAGTTCAGTCAATACAACGGCTCCACCCTGGTGGTGGGCAGTACGCGAAAGCATCATTCTTTTGAAATATCTCTTTTTAGTAAGTCGTTTGTACCAGTTCACCAGAAGAAATGAGTCATTCTTTTTGTCTAATTCAGCTACTCCCACCCTGTTGATAAATTCAACTTGTTGTGAGCAGCTACCAGCATCCAAAATGCAGCTAAATTCTGGTAGAATGAAACAATTTCCAAACCAATGCTATTAACACAATATTGTAAATAAATTATTTCAAGGAAAATTACACAACAAGGCAATTTAAAAATAATAATCATTTAAAAAAAATTTGTTGACTACCCTCCCAAATAATCCATTCCAACCCCCAATTTTTCTCCCTAATTTTAGTCGTATCCATTACCATCCATTAAGTATTGCCTTCCCTATCACACGACCACCACCAACCAGGGAGGGGCGTAAACATGCACATGCCCCCTCCGTGACATGCAGTGCTGCCACTCGCCTTTGTTCAAACTGCTGCGCATTCGTATTTGGGGGCGGTCTAACACACTCGGGGGGAAAGCGCTATCCGCCGCCTCATACGAATGAGCTCACAGGCACCCATGATTGGCTGGTGATCGCTGTGAGTGACAGCAAAGTGAGCGTATGCTATCCCTCTCTCCCGTGAGAGCTCGGCCAATTAGCTCCCATAGACTCCCAGTCACGGATGGCTGTGGCATCAATCTGGATTTGAACTTGCGATCTCCGGGTTGATAGTCGCACACCTTGTCAATGCGCCACTCGGGAGCCTAAATAATCCAGTTTAAGATGACCAGCTCTCGCCAGCCTCCCCGTGACCGTAATTAGGAATAAACGGCTTAGAAAATGGAGAAGAAGTAGCTTATATTATCATAATAAATATCTTATTATTACCATTATTATTATCATGCGGCAAGCATAGAAAGTTTAACGTATACAAATATATACCCAGGGAATGTCAAACGTTTCGGAAACACAAAGTTTAGCGGTATCTGTAAATCAACAGTATCTTGGTAATTGCTCGAATCACGTCATGTGAAAGTTCAGTTTAATTTAACTCACACTCACACCTTAGGGCAATCTGCAACAGGTCTTATGTTCAACTCTTTGGACTGTGAGAGGAAATTTTTAGAAATTATGCAAACTTTGAACAATTATTTTTTGTTAACATTTTGCATTCAGTGTAAATATGAAAGTATGAATACCATAAACTGATGGTATGAGTAAAGAAATACCCTGTAAGCACAAAAGAACCAGCATTTGAAAACCCCATTTAGTTTTTGGGAGGTACGTTGGCGTAGTGGTTTGCACGTCCGGTGCTGGGTTCTGGGTTCAAGTTCTGTGCTGGGGGATTTCTGTGTGTAGTTTGCATGTTCTTCCTCTGCTTGTGGAAAACCCTTCCTGCAGAGGAAAAGCTTCACTCAGTAAATAGAGTGGTGTGGAAATTTTACAAGAATGGGGAGTCATAAAACAAGTGCAAAATTTGGTCTATTACTGTGAATAACATGCAAGTATTTATACAGAGACATGGTAATAGTGTTGGTGCTTAATCAAACTGTTATTTAGGATTAGCTATTTTCACCATATTACATACAGAACCATTACATAACCAGAGGTCGCAGTTTCTAATTAAGCTCACAGCACGCCTCACAGCAAAAATGTCCTGAGTTCGAATCCCGGGCTCGGGCGTTTCTGTGCGGAGTCTGCATATTCTCCCCATGCTTGCGTAGGTTTCCACTGGGTACTCAAGTTTCCTCTCACAGTCCAAAGACATGTACATTAGGCTAACTGGATGTTCCAAAAACACCCTAGGTGTGAGTATGAGTGTGAATGGTTGTGTGTGTTGTCCAGCTGATGGTCTGGCAAGCTGCTCAGGATGTACACTGCCTTCACCCAGTGTTAGCTGGGAACTGAGATAGGCACTCCCTGCAACCCAAGTAGAATTAAGCGGTTCAGCAGATGAGTGAGTGAGTACATTGCATCGGCACTGAAGAATTTTACTTCCCAATCAGTAAACAGCCTGAAAGAAGACAATGATGATTTCTTATTAAGGACAAACTAAATTAATTATCCAATTGTGTACAGATTTTTTTAGGTAATTACAAGTCCAGTGATTGTTTCCTCAACAAATATTTATGTCTCTTAAACTTGTTAATCGACACAAATTATTCAGCATATGTGCAAACTTTAACATCTACTAAGAATCAGTCTGATCCAAACCATCTGAAGGGAAAAATATACTAATACAGGATTATAAGACCACTTATTTAGCTTGACATTAGTACTGAGTATTTAGTGGACCAACTTATTTGTCTTATGACCTAGACTGACTAAAGGTTGTTTTTGTGTCTTGAGTGAATGTACTTTTTGTTATCCTGTTTTGTACGTGCAACACAGCACGTCTTTTAATCTAAATGTATATGACCCATAAACCAACAAGTTATTGACAAGCTTTAATAAATCGCTTAAAATGCATTTCAGCCTGTGCCAGATGCATTACAAGTGTGTATTTAAAAATAATAATGGCATTAACGGAAGGACTGCCACATGAACATAATTGACAAGATGATGACATCTCGAATTTGCCAGTTACTTGTTTTAGACCAGCAATAAATTTATTCTGGAACCACAAGAACTGAAATCTGACTCACTCACCCTGAAACGCCAGAATCTTAAAGACGAAATACTTTGTTTGTAGAAAAGTGCTGTTAGTTTTCTGCTGTTTCCCTCTAATAAAGAGATCAATATTTACCACCCTATTAATATTCTGTCACCACACCAGTATACTCCCTACTCCACCATTCAATCCACCCACTCCCCATCCACCCCCTTTTCCTACACACACACACACACACACACACACATACACACTGGCAGTGACAAATTGCAAGCAGGCTACAGTCTTTTCCAGTCCCTGAGCCCCCACCTGTGCTGTGAGCTGACTGGCACGTCCTGTGTAGTGGATGTCAATAATGCCTAGCTGCGGGTGCTGATGAGGAGAGAGTCATGCTGTTCTCCCCTGTGCTGCAGCTATATTTGGCACTGAGCAGGCTGGCCAGTTGGGGCGCTGTGTGGCACTGCAGGAAAAGAGCGGGGACAGAGGACTGGCATCACTACAGCTCCCTGCTCCAACCAGTGAAAACACATCTCGTGTTCATCAACCATGGCACATGCATCCTTAACACTTTAAACACTATACTCTACAAATCTACATCTCAGACAATAGTGCCTGATATTAATATTATTATAATAGATATAATAATATAATAATATATATCACAAATATTTTTACCTCTCTTACTGATAATTCTACTAATAAGGGAGACATGACTTTACAGCTCTGCATAAACTTTATCATGTATAAAACCATGACATCACTTTCCTATTTCTACACATACAGCACACCTGCTTGGGGTGAGGTATCAGTTACACTCTGTCAGCCACACCTGGAACTGCTATAACAGTCTTATCAGCTATTTATAAATACCTCAGTGAAATGACGCACTAATCAGTTTCTGACGCAGATATAACATCAGGTAATCGTCATTCAACCATGTGACTCTACTCAAAGTTAAGCTGGTATGTGCAGTGATGTCTAGCATGGAAAATCATTTATTTGTTTGGAAAGAGGCATTCTGTCAATCATTCTTTGTAGGTATCACAGCCTGTTCCTCTAAAGAAATGCTTTTCTTTATTTTTGAAACTAGCTGCAGTCCACCATATCTGTAGTGTATGTGTGATTCAGCTTGGTCATAGGGGACAGTATAACTGATAATTAAAAGGACATTAACAGTCTGTGTACATGTGGTTCTTCTATTTCATGTGCATTTCTTTTATCTCTTTGTAAATGAACAATGAAATGAAAAATTAAATAAAACAAAAAAACTCTGTTTTTTAAAGCTTGTGAACAGCGCAACAAGTTTCATTCCATGCAAGTGGAGCAGATTCCCATGACATCTGAAATCCAGTAGGTAATGCTGTATTTTTTCCACCAGCCACCCCAAGTATATTTCAGACTGGGTGAAACACTCCTCATTCTCTTACTTCTGTTATTGTGCTACATGTCAATGGTACTACTTATTGTCACACAGGTTAAATCACACATGTTAACCTGTCACTTGAAATGCATGCTGTTATCAAGGGATATGATAGGCTGTCTATGAACCAGAGAGGGAGCACACATTTATGCACCCTGAACTTTCATTTCAGCTTCATTTTGCACCTTCCTGGCAGCTTGTTTTTAATGCATTTACATGAAATTATCCAATATTCTACTGAACTTTTCTTTACTGAGAAAAATATTAATAAACATGTTTCAATTCACTTCAATTCAAGTCTAACCACTAGTGCCAAATTCTGTCAATAAACTGTATAAACAACAAAATATTTATTCATATATGTAAATAAAAATTACTTTCGGCAGATGGAGGCATGCTTTAGCAAGAGTTTGTAGTAGGAGCATGGGGAAATGGGCAATTAACGTGGTAAACTAAACAGCAGATGTAATTTTCATTAGATATGTTTTCTGGTTTGGGAGTGAAAAAAGAGACGAAGCATGGAGGAACATGTGCCTACGTTGTAGAGTCATATCTGAATATAACAGATTAGGAAATTTACACAAGGCAGAGGAAATGTGACCTAACAAAGCCAGCAGAACATGAAACAGACAGGATGTGAACAGAAGGAGCAGATGTGGGCAAATCATTTCACCACCAACGCACTTTTAAGCAAATTAGTGTGCTATGGCAATAACCATGTGTTGATTTTCTGAAAACTCCACCCACACTCCAACCACTAATTCTGGTGAAAGATCAGGCCTAGTCTGGCCGGATAACGATCAACTTTCTGAAAGGGTTTTACAGACTTAGCAGTAAATACCAAAAAGATTAAAACTTAAATACACATTTCACATAAACATTTATGGACAGAATATAAACATTTTTATATTTTGTTTGTGGTAACAAAATATAAAAATATTTGCTGAGTTTTTGTCTGTATTCACATATGTGTAATACACGCATATATACAGTACACCGATCAGCCATAACATTAAAAACATTATTATTACTGAGAGGTGAAGTGAATAGCCTTTATCTCATTACAGCAGCTCCTACCAAGGAGTGAGATGCATTAGGAAGAGAGTAAACAGTCAGGTTTTAAAGTTGTGTTGAAGGCAGGAAAAAATGAGCTAGTTCTTGTGCTTAGATGTGACTTTGACAAGGGCCACAGTGTGATGGCTAAATGACTGGGTCTATTCATTTTCAGAATGAAAAATCTTATGGGGTTTCCTGTTATGCAGCCATAAGTATCTACCAAAAGTGGTTCAAGAAAGACAACCAGTGAACTGGCAAGGCTCAGTGAAGTGTGTGGGGAGTAAAGGCTAGTACATCTAGTCTGATCCCAGAGATGAGCTACAGTAATACAAACTGCTGAATCTGTTAATGCTGGCTATGACAGAAAGGTGTCAGAACACATAGTGCATTGTAGCTTGCTGGGTATAGGGCTGCCTAGATGCAGATCAGCCAGATGGTGTTAATGATATGGCTGATCAGTGTAAATATACAATATAAAAAGTGTGGATATTCAGTAATGAGACTGGGCTTATGTAAGTTGGTATGTTACTGATTCTTTTCAGATGCCACTGAAGTTTATGGGATAAAATGCATGTCACATGCACATATGTTCAAGGTGCACACAAGTTTTTGTAAAAAGTGATTTGTACTAAACATATAACATCAAATGCTGAAAGTGAAACATTCTACTATGTCACTACTATGTTTTGAACCTGCTGGCAGTAAGACAAGTTGGGACGGGGCAACAAAAAATTGATAATTGGCAATAGGTCAGTAACATTGTAAATTGGGTATAAATAGAACATCTGGGCAGAGGTTCTGCAAAAGAAACTGCATCTAAAAATTGTGGACCTATTTCAGAATAATGTTCTTCAATGTAAAATCATGAAGACTTTAAACAGCTCATCATCTACAGTTAACAATACTATCTAATGATTCTGAGAATCTAGAAAAACCTGTGTGCGCAAGGAACAAGGTCCAAAATCAATATTGGATTCCCCCTGAGTTTCGGGAGGCACTGCATTAAATACAGGCATAGATCTGTCATGGTAATCACTAGAAACATTTCCAGAATTCATTGTCTTTGAACACAGTAAACAGAGATCCTGGCTTTTGAATTGAGTGCCAGTGACAATCTATCTTTATTTACGTCCTTCTATCTTTATTTACACAGCGTCCCAACTTTTGTGGAATTGGGTTTTCTTCATTAAAAATGAATTACAGCGAGTCCCCTTGTTTAATAGCCACACCTCGGAAATACACATTACCATTATCACACAGCATTTAGGTTAGAAATGCTAAAGTATTCCTTTAAATCCACAAAAAAAGTAAGATTTTTCAGGTTAACTGTCTGTACACACAATATACATCATCAGTATGGGAACAGAGTGAACCAGAAAAGGCAAGAAAAATCACTAATGCATATGAATGTCAGCTAATGCTTCTTGTTGCTTGGGAACATTTTCCACTGAGCCCTTCTCTGGTACATAAAATCAAGGCTAATATTCACAGTACAATGCAGAGCTGTTACATTGGAAAGAATGACCAAATAAATTATTATAGTTTGATTATATGACTGTTTATATTATTGCATGATTGTATGATACAACTGAATATATGACAGGTTTCGTATTAGTCACAGCAGGCTTTAATAACACAATGTATAATAACAATACATAGTTACAATACATTATCGTTGACTTGATATGTTCCCCATCATCATCACCATCATCTTCTTCCGCTTAATCCGGGGTCGGGTCGAGAGGGCAGCAGCCTAAGCAGTGGAGTCCAGACGTCCCTCTCCTCTAGCTCTTCCGGGGGGACACAAAGGCATTCCCAGACCAGCCGAGAGACATAGTCCCTCCAGCGTGTTCTGAGTCGACCCCGGGGTCTCTTCCCAGTTGGACATGTCCAAAACACCACACCAGGTAGGTGTTCGGGAAGCATTCTAATCAAATGCCTGATCCACCTCAACTGGCTCCTCTCAATGCGGAGGAGCAGCGGTTCTACTCCGAGCTCCTCCCGGATGGCTGAGCTTCTCTGAGGGAGAGCCCCGCCACCCTGCGAAGCTCATTTCAGCCGCCTGCATCCGCGATCTTGTTCTTTTGGTCACTACCCAAAGCTTGTGACCTTATGTGAGGGTTGGAACGTAGATCGACTGGTAAATTGAGAGCTTTGCCTTTCGGCTCAGCTCCCTCTTCACCACAACGGACAGATACAAGCTTTGTTTTACAGCAGAGGCTGCACCAATCCGCCAGTTGATCTCCTGCTCCATCCTTCCTTCACTCGTAAACAAGACCCCAAGATACTTAAACTCCTCCACTTGGGGCAGGACCTCGTGCCAGACCCGGAGGGTGCATACTTCCCTTTTCCGGCTGAGAACCATTGCCTCGGACTTGGAGGTACTGATTCTCATCCCAGCCGCTTCACACTCAGCTGCGAATCGCTCCAATGAGAGCTCAAGGTCCCAGCTCGATGAAGCCAAAAGGACAACATCATCTGCAAAAAGCAGAGATGAGATACAATGGCCACCAAACCAGAACTCCTCAATGCCTTGGCTGTGCCTAGAAATTCTGTCCATAAAAATTATGAACGGAACCGTTGACAAAGGACAGCCTTGGCGGACTCCAGCCCTCACCAGAAATGAATTCGACCTGTTGTTACCAATGTGGACCAAGCTCTGGCTCCGGTGGTACAGAGACCTAATGGCCCGTAGC
>JBCNYH010000012.1:41130415-41153421 GCA_039654325.1 Tandanus tandanus
GTATTTCTGTGTGTGTGTGTGTGTGTGTGTGTGTGTGTGTGTGTGTGTGTGTGTGTGTGTGTGTGTGTGTGTGTGTGGAATCACATGTGAAATACCCATCTAAAGGGCTCTAGATCCACTGCAATCTTGCTCATGATACAGCTGATAATTAAATTGAGTGAAGTATAATTCTATTGCATGTAAAAGGTCAATTTCACTCCTGGCTTCAGATATTAGTGGAATGATTTCCTGAAACCTTATGGAGTAACATTTCTCTTAACTGACTAAGTTAAAGGAATTAAGCCAACCTTTCCATCCTGTGACACAGATGTCTCATTTTTGTGGATAGAAACCAGTAATGTATCATGTATTGATACTACAGTAATACTACTATAGTGATACTACAGCTACACTAATTAATGTTTCATACCCAGAAAAAGCATCAAGAGTGCATTTTTATACTTTTATAAATAAGTCTTTCTGTCGTGCTTAAACATTTACTGTATCTTAAGGTTATATGATTTGAAAAAGGAGGCAGCCCTCTAAATGTTCTTAATGACATGACGTCTGTCGCTTCCATAACAGTCTGTAAAACATTCTAAAATGTATTTAATCTCTTTGTACGGAATGTTCTATCAAGTACTGTATGTTCATCCTTTGGTGAGAGTATTCGAATATAGTTAGTTAGTTGCCAGATAGCCTTGTACTTCAGAGTGAAAGGCTCCGGACTGTTGCAGGCTACAGTGTTGATTGTGGTTATGCACAGAAACATTGTGAAGAAGCTTCCAGACACAAGTTACAGTTAAATACCTCACCATTTAAACAGACCTTTGTTCTGTCAAAGTCCATTTTACACAGCTAAATAAAACTTGTGAAAAAAGATGTAAGGGCCTCCTTTAGGCTGGGACATTGACAGGACAGGAACAGGTGAGTGGCATCTACCTGCTCTGTACAGTATTCACGGTCGTCTTATATTTGCCTGAAAATTACACCTATGGAAACATTAATGGGGAAAAAAAGAGTCTGATCAGCTGTTTGTCAGCATGCCGTTTTAGTCTCTTAATTCAACAGGGTCTGTTGCTTTCTTGCTATCTTTGAAACGCTGTTATTTACTTTTATTCCGATTTTTTTCTACTACATTGTTATGAAATTTTTTATGACACGTACTGCTGTTTGCTTTATGTAGATTATGGAATGTAGTTCCCGGTTGCCTGTCTTGTTCGAGCCAGGATACTCATAAGCAGTATTAAGATTACATGTAGAAGAAGTATTAAAAAGCAACCTCTTAATGTATATGAGTAAAAACTTGGCATTCACAGCAATCAGCATTCATAGGATTACAGGGTATCTGTACAGGAAAACGTTTGTTGTGCAGCTACTGATGATGGGGGAAATAATCAAGGCAATGAGGTTTGGGTCAAATTAATTATAACAAATATTACACACCAAGGAGCTGCATAGATTGACAAACGTCATATAAGGATTTCTTATCTTATATATCTAATATTACATGCCATTTTCTAGGCAACCGCAAGTGAGTTTTTTAAAAATAGGACTGCTTTTACTTTGTTTAGATATACAGAGGAGAGTCATAATGAATACTGTAAAATGGGGGAAATTTTAGAATGGGGCAATAAAATATGAATGCTTTTGTACTTTGTTAACCCCACAAAAGTATTCTTGACAACAAAGCTAAGCACTGTCTTTTTCTCAATGCATGGCAGGGTCACTATTTATTCTTTATTATGGAGGCAAAGTGCAAATGTTCCAACAAGAAGTGCACTTTGTCATAGCACCTCCAGTTTAACTATTAACACCTAAAGAGCCTTATTATATTTAATTATACAATGTCAACACATTTCTTTATATTCACTTTATTAATATTATTATGCACCTTGCTAATAGTATGAGTATTGTTACTCATCAATTTATCTTGGTGTTGATTTTCCGAAGCCATTATTTCATATATATGTCCATTACATTATCCCTAAGGTTACTGGCCAGATATTGGATTGTATTATACAATGCAATACAATACAATTCAATACAATACAATATAATACAATACAATATAATATAAAACCTATAAAAAAAAACCAAGATATTTTATATTTTGTATAAATGTTAGAATGACTACAATTTCTGAGCCTATTTATTTATTTATTTATTTATCTGTCTATCCAATTATCCATACATTTATTTATTTAACATGCATATACATTTGAATACACTGTATTTTCTGTATATAATGCAATATGATATAATAGATGTTAGGAGAGATAAAAGAGAACCTTTCACCACACCTCACTGATAAGCCCAGAGTGTTGTTACAGTATGCTGTAAAATGATTTGGCAGGTAGGAATGATGGGTGTGTTAATTTGATAAGAAAGAGAAGATAATTATATTACATCAGAAATCAGCCTTGGTGACTCTATAAAACTTTGTTTTTCTATTATAAAAGATAATAATGTTTTTGCCAAAACCTCGAGTGATTGCACTTTCCAAGCGTGAAGGCCAGAGCTATGGCTTCTACCTGAGAATTGAGGAAGGGGTAGAAGGTCATTTGGTCCGGGCCTTGGAGATGGGTGGTCCTGCTGAGCTTGCAGGACTCAAGGATGGGGATCGCATTATCAGAGTCAATGGAACCTATGTGGACAACCTGGAACACAGCCAGGTATAAACTAAATTTTAAGACCACAAGCATTTTAAACTTAGCACATTCATAAGGTTTCATAGTGGTAAGTAAAAGGTTACTTAAATGACCTTAGCACTGTACATTTGCTTTTTTCCCCTCCATCAGGTTGCTGATCTGGTTAAGAAAAGTGGACTGACTGTCATATTTCATGTTCTGGGAGATGAAGCATACAGGCAGGCCAAACACAATGGCATAAATCTTTCAGAACCACAAGCTTATTTTCAGCCCACCATGAATGGAGTCTCTACTCCAGGTCCTAAACTCAAACTTTGCTTTGTGCAGAGGAGCAGCGGAGGCTTTGGTTTCTCGGTCAAATCCACTAAAGGTGAAAAAGGCTAGAGACTCTAAAACGTATTTGAAATCGGCTATGTGATTTATAATTTGCTTGTCTGAAGGGTTGTCCGGTTCTCTGAATTCTCAGATGAAGACAGGCCGACCATGACAAATGTGATTGCAGGAGGCAATGCTGATAATGTAGGCGTTAAAGAAGGTGACTATCTGGTGGAGATCAATGGAGAAAATATTGAAGGTTTTACACACAATAAGATTGTGGAAAAGGTAAGCAATGTTTCAAATAGAATATTTCTTTGTTGTAGTTTATGCGTTTGTTGTAAAAAAAAATAAATAAATAAAAATAAAAACTTATATAATATTAGCCTCTGCTTGTTAGATTAAAGCTGCTGGAAATAGTGTGATGTTTTTACTTGTGGACATGGACACGGACAAATACTACAAGAATAGAAACATCAGATTGGAAACTGGATTGGCCACTACAAAGTACCTACCACTGAAGCCTCGCATAGTTGAAATCACCAGGACAGCCAGTGGTTATGGCTTCTTCCTTAAGGCAGATCCTAAGACTTCAGGTAGGCACATAAATGTCTTTTTTCACAGAAACCTCTAAATATGCCACTTAACATGTGTGTGTTTTTCGAGCCCACATTCCATGACCAGAGATGCAACTTGTAACACAACAGTGCATCAGCGAATACCCCGAGCATAGATGCATTGCTTTCAAAACAATAATGGTGGAAGAACTGATTGTTGAGGCATTTGTGCTAGCCTTGCACATTTATGCCTCTCTGCATACACAAGCATCCTTGCTGAGCAACATGTTTGTGCAATCAAAGCTAAGCTGGAAGAGAAAATGCAGTGAAGTGGGAAGCAGTGTGTGCAGTGGTTTCAGCAGAAAAAAAAAAATTCCAATGATAGAAACATCACACCCCTATTCCACCATGCTGGCTGTTCCTTTTACACATACGTCAGTCCCGGTTTGGTTACAAGTTGTTCTGGCTGAAAAGCAGAATGAAATACATACTGATAAATTTAGCTTGGTTTAGCCAGCTGTCCAAGACACAGTTTCTGGATTACCACTACAAATGCATCATCATTAACAAATTTCCTTTTTTTAATTTGTAATTTTCCAAACTGCTTTATCCTTTATTACGTTAATGGGGAAGCTCGAGCCCATCCCAACTGACTCCAGTCTCCCTGAACAGCTACACCCTGAACAGCTTGTCAGAGCACTGCAGGGCAACACACAGGGAGACACAGCCATTCACCCTCACCTAGGGGCAACAGAGAATATCCAATTAGTTTAATGTGCACGTCTTTGCAGTGTGGGAGGAAACTAGAACACCCAGAGCCATAGCTACACAGAAATGCCCTCACAGGACACAGGGCTCAAACTCAAAAAGTACTAACCACGACACCACCATTCTGCCCTGTAAACTTATTATTTTGAGGAAAATGACTCAACAATAAGGCAATTAGGAAAAGACCCAAACATTTGTTAATCCTCCTGAAAAATCCAGATTAAGCTCACCAGATCCCAGCTTCCAAAGCTCAACCTAAAATGAGCTTATCTTCCAGTTTCCTAAATGCTTCAACAAAGGTTATTGCCAACAACATTGCATTTGTATCATTCATTCATTTTCTAAGCCACTTAATCCTAATTAGGGTCGCGGGGAGGCTGGCGCCCATCTCAGCCGACTCTGGGCGAGGACAGGGTACACCTGGACAGCTTGCCAGACCATCACAGGGCCAACACACACACACAACCATTCACACTCACACCTAAGGGGGGATTTGGAACAGCCAATTAGCCTACTGTGCATGTTTTTTGGACTGTGGGAGGAAACCGGAGTACCCAGAGGAAACCCAGGCAAGCACAGGGAGAACATGCAAACTCCACACAGAAACGCCCAGAGCCGCATTTGTACCAGTAATTTGGAACAGGCTGTGTAAAATAGGGTTCTGCTAGCATCAGAGACACTGTAGAGCAGTTTTCAAAGCTGCATTGTCTGTTGTGAAGGAACATAACAGCATGTGTGAGACCATATTACAGATGTTGGAGGGATTAGCATTAATGTAATTATGGGCTGCTAACATCATCCGTATGTGCTGCTTGATTTCTCACATGGAGACCAGGATGTCTGGGATGATCTCAACACTTTGGGATGACATCATCTGTGTATATTATTATTAAACTATTGCAGTCTTTTATATTTTCATTCACAGTTTTTTCAAACTCTTATATGGTAATGTGTTTTAGCACCATATGAGCATACACAGCCATTCACCTTGTCTACTCCTAATTCAAACTTCACACACTCGAGTCATAGTCAGTTAACACATGATACACAGATAAATGGTGCATTGCGAACTCTGTTTGAAGTCATTTTGACATAGATCATAGAAGGCAAACCTTGAGCAGAGTATCTTGGCCCTGAGACTATAGAATTTGATTTGGATTAAATGAAATACAGGTTCATGCTTTAGACATACAATCTACAGGTCTGACTGCATTTCTATATATGGTGAGATTACATAATGTAGTTGTTCTTAAGGTCATTTTATTGGAGAAATCGATCGTGGGAGTCCTGCAGAAAAAGGGGGACTGAAGCAGATGGACAAGCTGGTGGCTGTCAATGGAGAGGAGGTTAATTATGACACCCATGAGCAAGTGGTGGATAAAATACAGCAGTTTGGTGATCGATGCTGCCTCCTGGTGGTTGATTCTGAAACAGACGAGATGTACAAGATGGTAAATCTATTATCACTCAATATATCTTACATGTTTTGTTCAATTACAAATGATCTTCCAGTTTAAAGTTAATTCACTCAAACGACCGTACATGGCCATTTTTTGTCCTCTTCTATGGTGATAGACAAAGGAGTATTTTACATCTGTATGATTAATTATTTTATTTACCTAGGGTGGTGTCTCTCCATTAATTTACTGGGAGGAAATGAGGAGTTCCCTGCCTCAGCTGAGAAATACTGTGCCTGAACATGTCACCCCAGTCTCAGCCATGTGTACTGCAGAGGAAATATACAAACCCAAATTGTGCTCTATGGAAAAGACCGCTGCTGGGTACGGCTTCCACCTCAATGGTATCCAAGGAGTGTATGGACAATATATCAAAGAGGTAGGAAGAACCTGAGAAATACTTCTGAACTCATTATTCATGACTAATATCAGCAAGTATCTCATATACAAATTTGCTTTAAAAGTTCCTGATATTCATGCACAGTACAACACATCAACAGGTGGTGAAAGGTGGAGTGGCGGACAGAGCTGGGTTAGAGGACGATGACATTGTGGTGGAAGTGAATGGTGTGAATGTAGAACAAAACACACATGAGGAAGCTGTAAACTTGATTCGCAGCAGTGGTGATACCCTGGTCCTCCTTGTCGCAGGGAGAGCTGCCTACGACCACCTAAAAACTAAGGGTGTTGCAATTACACCCAGGCTGCTGGATGCAGATAACACAAAAATTCAGCCTCGTGAAAGGGTGAGCACCATTTAACTTCTGAAGCTATCATCCCAACCTAATTCTATTTACTAACACCGCAAATGTGCATTGGGTGCATTGTGGCCTAGTGGTTAGCACGTTCGCCTCAGAGCAAGGTCCTGGGTTCAGTGAGAGCTTTTCTGTATAGAGGTTACATCTTCTCCCTGTGCTTACGTGGGTTTCCTCTGGGTACTCTGGTTTCACAGTCCAAAGACATGCACATTATGCTAACTGGCTACTTCAAATTGCCCCTAGGTATGAGAGTAAATGGTTATGTGATAGATTGCCAAGCTGTTCAGGGTGTACCCCACCTTCGCCCAGAGATGGCTGAGATAGGCTCCAGCCTCCCCATGACTCTAGCAGGATTAAGTGGTGCATTACGCTCTGATTTAACAATGAGCTTTGGTTCTCTATTTCAGACACCCTCTGTTTCCTCCTCATCCTCATCAGGAAGTGTAGACGTGAGGCTTTGAGAAAGACTCTCTTCATCTTGTGCTGACTTATATTTATATGGTGATACATCAAGCTGTACAAATAAATAATAAACTTTTAATAAGTAGTCATTAATTGCACTGCTTAACGAAAAATATTTAAAATGGAAACGGCCACGTACTCAGTCCTTCATGACTACAGGAGTTTTGCAATCAAAAAATAATGCAGGCAAGTAAAAAGAAGCAGAAGCAATAACAGTAACGCATCAGTTTAGAGTTAACCTTTCCAAACAAATCTATGTATGCGTGTAATGTAGCATGAACCCTTTTTATGCATGTGCGATGTGAACATGAGGCAAACAACATCATGTGTGATCACGAGACTCGAAGTGTCTTAAATCATGACATGTCACGTGTGTTTATTGTGCAATGATGCATTTCATATGCAAACGTATGCTCTTTGCACCATAGTGCTTTTGGTGATCGCAGGTACTCTGCATCCTTTAGTCTTTTCTCACCTGTTTATCTCTACTTCAGTGCACTCAAAAACATTCACTAAGTTAATATTTAGAGCCTAGCTAATCAGCAGCAAGCTGTGCTTGGGATATTGTATGATGCAATATAATTTACTCACTGGTAAATAAAAAATTGCATAATCACTGTGTCACTCTGGATTCTGAAGTTATGCTGTAAAAACAAGGTATTCATTTATTATTTCGCACAGTTCACATGGACACATTGTTGGGGGAAAAAAACATTGCGGGAGAAAAATAAAACAAGGTCTTAATGGTTTTAAATTATGATCAACAGAAAGCTGATATAACCATGTGTGTCTGTGACAATTAACAAAGACAAAAGTAACTAACACTATCTCATTTTTAAAGAAAATCTTAAATTAAAATACCATTATCTTTAGTACAATCTAGGTAGTAGACCAAATACCCTTCACTGTTTAACCAAACCATCACCATCTTCCTTCCTGATTCAGGAAATTCCGTCCAGGTACAATTAAAAAGAGGCCTCTTAAATACAAAAGTCCATCCCTCAGGTCGTTTAGTAAATCACAGTGTCATGTGTTTCTCGGGTGCCTGCTTGTGAGCCAAGTACAGAAAGAGAATGCTGGACAGAGCACTGACGAGGAAGATCACATCAAACCAGCGATGGTAGAAGTTGAACTGCAGCTCTCCCAGAACCTCTGTGACGATCGTGCGGTACTCCAAGGGCATGCTCATGCGCATAAGCAACACAGAGGACACAAAATACATCCCCTATAAACACAAACATATAATTATTAACACTGTAAATGTCACATCACAGGAATCATTTCTGATTTCAAAGTGTTTTACCATGATCTGGGCCAGGACCAGCACTATAACATTTGATGACTTGCTACTGGAGATGGCATAGAAGAACTGGAAAGAACAATGAGTATAGAAGAGGCTATTAAGTGGTCTTTAATAAATAATTTGACATTTATTGTGAATCAGTTCAAGAAATTGTTGTCTAAACGTAGCCTCACATTGCAGGGAACGCTTTTGTCACTCTGACTGTATTATTATTATTATTACTACTATATAATGTATACAAAATACATTTTAAATGAAAACGATAAACCAATCGATGCTAAAATTAAAAATGTTACATGTTGCCTCAAATGTACCTTAGTGAGAGTGATTAAAAGGCCTCGGATGGAGGTGACGATGATGATTCCAACCAGGATAAAAGAAATGTGCTGAGACCAGAATTTAACCTATGGAGAATAAAAATGTGAAAACTGGGCAGCCGTTAACATTCACATGCTTTATCATCTATGAAGTTGACAAAGTAAGACTCCTTTCTAACAAGGAAAAGAAACTATGACGAGAAATGATAAACCTGGAGAAGAAGAATAAGACAGAGGAGGCTTCATCAGAGTATAGACTCACTAATAAGTAACCAGAACAGAGACAGATAGATAACTCACCTTTGTTCTCACAATCTTTTATGTGACAACATCCAACAGCACATAGTTACAGTATATAGTGTGTGTGTGTGTGTGTGTGTGTGTGTGCGTGTGTGTGTGTGCGTGCGTGCGTGCGTGCGTGCGTGCGAGTGAGTGTGTGTGTGTCGTCTCACGTCAAATTGAATTCCCAAGTAATTGACTGTGATCTCAATCCCTCTCGTCACTGGATCAGTCTTCCCCACGCGGTCAAAAACAATGTTGATGGTGGCCTACAGCAATCATGCTGAGTTAATGTATCAAATACATACATATTTTATTTCTATATATTATAATATATGTACAGTTCTGCTGATTCACAGAACTGTATATGCTTCAGTGATCACAATAAATGCTCACCATGAATATCTTCCATACACAATAAATCGAGAAGAAGTACCCCAAGAAGTTGAAGTATTTTCCTTGGAATGTCTTTGAGTATTCTATCCGCTCCTGATGACAAAGTATACATTTCACACACACCATTTTTTTCAGAATACAATTTCAGGATAAAATCATGCTATCAACTCCTTTAAGCCAGAGAAATAGTGGCTAAAGTATTTTATACTAAAACCTTACATATAATAATAAAAACTGTGGACGTGGTACATACCATTAGCACTATTATACTGCATTTTAAATTACAGTTGTAATTTTTACCTTGGTAGCATGCAGGTCCACCGTCTCCAGGAAGAGCTGCCTGCTGAGCTCCTCTAGAGCATCTACCTCATGCTGGATCAGAGACAGATCTGCAGTTTTTATATTAAGGAATGTCGGCCAGAACTGACCTATTGTGAAGTCCCACCCCTTGTAGTTACTGTAGCTACCTCAGACAAATAAGCCAGGAGTTTACAGTTATCGTATTCAAAACAATGGCGAAAAAGGAATTATTGAAGTTGCTACAGCATGCCATAGAAATGTTCTGGATGGATGACAACAGAAAGATCTCTTCAAGAAGAAAGAAAGGGCTACATTAAGCAATAGGTTAGTGCTTTAAGCCATAGAAGTATGCAAGAAGCATGTCAGTAGGAATGTGTGTGTAGAAAAAAGGCTGGAATGTTGTGTGAGTGAAATGAATTGAAGTGTTTCTGAAGACAAATAAACTCTTCCTCCTGTCTTATTCCTATCCACAACCCTGTTAGGGTTTTTGGGACACTAGCGAAACACAAACGCTAGCATTACACTAGCTTTACTGGTACAACCCTATGACAGACAATTTTTTTGTTATTATAAAAGACACAAAAAGAGATTTGCCAGCATGAAGTCAGACAACTATGTACCATCCAGCAACATCACCCTGGCCTAATTATGAATATTAAATGAGACCATTTCATTAGCAATGAGGAAGTTTTAGTATGGGCAGGTGTTCAAGACAAAGAACTAAGACCGATTAGAAGTTGACTGTGCTGGTTCGGCCATGTTTGCAGATTAGATGGGACACTGTTGCGAAAGATAGAAGGATGGAGAGAGCTGATACGTAACGTGTGTGACCGTCACAATGACAAAAGGATACAACTACAAGCTGTGTAATAACGTCAGCGGTTCACAGAGTATATATATTCTTGAAACTTCACTTTTACACATGACGTCTAACTGCTGACCGAAGACGGACGTGACTGAGTTACTCTAAGTCTCAGTATTTGGCACTATCTGACAAAGCCAATAAATATTATACTAAAGATAGTGATTTTAAAAAACTGACCCACAGACATCCTGAAATTGGTCAGAAAGTGGCTGTGGTAGAGTTTTCACTTCTGGAGTAAACAGTGTAACTGGTGTTCTCACTTCCTTCTCAGAACAGTGTGTAAAATTTTATTTATTCAGCAAGCACTAGTTCATCATAGTTTGATGACTCCATTGGCAATTATTCATTCATTTTCTGAACCGCTTAATCCTAATTAGGGTCAACACTAGCCAATTAAAATTCACACACTACACAAATAAGTACATAGTGCACAAATTGTACCACATGGAGGTGTATTAATGGATGTACATGAATCGAGACAAACCATCTGTACGTCTGAAATCTTGGGCAGCAGGCTGAGGTTCTAAGGCTTAGGCAAAGGATACTCTCACTGCCTGAAGGAGAGGATGTGACGCTTTTGAGCATCCCCCAGAATCCAGTCTGTTTGTTTTGGTCCTCTCCTCGTTGGTACATTTGCCTCCTCATCATGGCAATTCTACACATGGGAGAGAATCAGCTGAAATTCTGAGCTGCTATTATTAAAAAAAACAAAAACACTCTAGATACAGATTTCTGATACACTGACACAGTAACAAAATCAAATTGATATCTCCATAATTTACCTTTTCTTTTTACTGACAATCATATCCATGGTCTGAAGCAGCCGTCTCTCCAGAGCCAGGATGTCACTCTCCGTTACATTCCTACACATACAAAAAGCTATGCTTCAGTAACACATGGTATAATAAATCACATTGCGAACCTATGCCTACTGCTAAAATACAGTTATAATCTACGTACTCAATGTGAGCTTTATGGAATATTAGGTCTGCAGTTACCTCAGAAAATAGGACATGTATGTGTAGGGGCAGTTCACAGCACCAAATCCAGACAGCAGAGCCATCAATGTAACCCCAATGACCCCCACACGGCTGATGAGCTGCTCTATAGACAGGATACCTCAAAGGGGGAAAAAAGCTTTGTAAAGTGCACAGGATCATTTACTGCTCCATGGTAAGTCCTTTCTGAAATAAATAAAAATCTTACCATGTTTTGGACTTAATATAGGAAAAGGGTCTCCAAGTTTCCAGAAGAAATACATGAAGGTAAACCAAACAACACATGCAAACAACAACCTCTGCCTCTGCACTGTAAAACAGAAGACAAAACAAATCATTTTCTTATCATGCATAACTAACTAACCTGTAAACTGCAACCCCCCAACTTGCTTTTCCTGAATTCCCAAATCTTTTCATTTTGTAAAATGCACAAATATTGAAAAATACTTTTGCCCAAAGTTATGCATAATTTCACTTGAGAACTTGAGTTCAACTGATTTCAACTGAGAACCTCAATTTTATCATCTAATGGTTCACATAACAAATCCAGCTGTTTTGATAGAGATTAATGAAAACAATTCTAACATTTATGCAAATTGATTCCATTCAGATCAGATTGTGTTACTGTCAATAAATTGATGGAACAGTTGGTAGGTTTGTATATAATAGGGCTCAAGCTTTATACACTTTGAAAAAACCACATACAACCATGACGGTAAGAATAAATGAGAATCATGCACTTTTTAAAATCACTTACACAAACGTATGTTACTGACCACAAAGTAGCCAATGTAGAAAGGCACTACAAAAATTAAAACCAGCAGTATAACATACAAATTCAGCTTCCAGTGAAAATATCTGGACCTGTAAAAACACATGTGCAACATCATTAAAAATGTACAATAAGTGTAATGGAATGTTTTCAGTCACACTTGAGCCACTTACGTGCTACTTAATGCTCCAAGGATCTCAAAGATAATGAGTTCAAACATTGTGCAAGAAAATGCAAACGTGACTGAGAAAACCACCTGCACCACATACTGTCGCACCTAGGAAAGACAAAATTACATTTGTTGGCTTAAAGTAAATATTAGATGACTAAATTCTATCTTTAATAGCAAGGTTACGATAAAACGGAACGTGAAATTTGCATGAACATGCAGGACGGCCATTCAGACCTAAATATAAACAAGAAAATAAAGGTATGGTTTATTTATAATTTACAGTTAAGCCATTTAATGAAAGTATGCATAGTTTGCCCTGGTTAGTATTTATATTTTTAGTATTTATATTTATATTAATAGATTATTATAAAATATATTATTTATATTCCCATTATAAATATTATAATATTTATAATGAGGATACAAAATGGCAGTGCCTATAATGCCGGTTTTATTCCCATGCCAAGAGCTATGAATTATTTGGGAATTGAATAAAGAAAATCTCATATAAGACAGAACTGTTTACCAGGAATAATTCTGCATTAAACGCTACATCAAAAACTATCCCTTACAACACTAATGATTTTAGGGTTTTTCACACACTGGAAAAAAATTAACCGGAAGCTGCGCGTCCGCCATTTTGGAGGCATTCCCTTTGTAAAATGACACATTCTTTAAAAAGCCATGCTGATAAATGTACTGCATATAGACATATTTGGGTTCAGGACCGAGTCGCGACCGAGTGCAGTGGATACATTGTTGTGACAGCAAAGGTAAACACGTGGATTTATCCACTCTCAAACCGAAGGGCTCAGATTAGAGATGCGTCGGTTGCCGAAATTTTGGGAGTAAAGAGTATTCGCTGCTTTGAAGCGCCGGTGCACACTCAAGAACTTTTAACCCACAGACTCGAGTTCGAAACCCGCCTCGCTTATTTTAACTGTCTAACAGTTTGTAAATATAATTTGGTTTTGTTTGTATAATGTCTTGGTGCAAACCACAGATACGACACGTGCAACTTTATTGAAAAACCAAGTGAAGCGTACCCAAATGTGGGCAAATGTGGTATATAATGGTATACTTTAAGTTTAAACAAACTTGCATATTACAGATCAGAGACAGTTAAACCTTTTATCTGTACAGATTTACTATTTTTACTTGTTGTTTGATAAACAGTTACTGTAGTTTGAAAAGATAGAGTACAATATTTTACTGCATTTATTGCAGTACTTGTTAATTCAGTGTTATAATAAATACTTTCATTGTCAAAAATGCATAATAATGTGTGATATCTTGGTTTTCAGTAGAACGATTACTTTTTTGCCAAGCCCAAAAATATACTAAATATGTTTAATAGTCTAAACTACTAATTTCTTGAGATTCTGTTCAAGTCTAAATCAATAAATATCTCAAACAGATTTTATAAGAAAATAAGCTGCGTTGATTCCCTTACAAAGTATTCTTGTTTGAAAAGTTCTGTCCGATCTTGGCTAGCCATATTCTCCGCCGATCTGAGCTGATTTTTTTTCACCCTGATTTGTTGTTATTGCGAGTAAATGATAATACTCAAGTTCACTTTCTCTGTCTTTTCTGTTGGAACAGCCCAAAATAGAACAATTAACCACCATCGTGGGCAGTGGTGGCCCGGGGGTAGGGTGCTGGATTACTGTTTCCAAGGTCGGGTTGTCACTGCTGGGTTATCAAATGCCGGCTATGTCTCTCACTGTCTGTGGTGAGGGGCATGTAAAAGAACCATTGCTGACTTTCACAAAGAGTCTGCATTGCCATCAGCGTGTTTCTGCCCTGCGATGGCCTGGCGAGCTGTCCAGGGTGTATTCTGCCCTCGCCCAGAGCCGGCTGAGATGGGCGCCAGCCTCCCCGCGACCATAATTAGGATTAAGCGCTTCAGAAGATGAATGAATGAATGAATGAATGACTGCCATCATTCTAAATTTAAGTGACTCAGCCTTCCCTAATGCTGGGAAGCCCTCCAAAATGGCGCCCACTTCCGTGTATGACGTCATACGCAATGCCTCAATAGTACTCAATAGTACAAGGTGTGTATTGTGAAGTTTACGTTGCTGTGGGTCAGTACCTCATAATCTTTAAATAACTGTCTCATAAAAAACAACCAACCAAATCCGAAAAACAGCACCTGCAAAAAAGAAAACAGTGAGTTAATGCACGTTATTCTCTTTCTTTGTAAAAAATTATAATAATAATATTTATTAGTTATATGTATCCTACAGAATAACGTAAGTACTGACCTGGGAAGTAAACATAATCACCGAATCCACAAAGAAAGACATGACGTAGACTTATCCTCGCCGATTCAAATCACTTCATATAAACATTAAGATTCCTGTCTCATTATGAATATCACGTCATTCCTGAAACTGAAAAACTGTTACGATAACCATGATGTGTGCTGAGACCAGTTGGGTTGTGATTACATGACTACATCCAAATCGAACGCGCAGTTCTTCCGGCGCAAATTGATGACATCATGAACGGGTTGCCTTTTTTTGTGCCGCGGCCTCCACCGCTAGGAGGCGCTCGCTCTCATTCCAACCAAGTCCAACCCAGGGACCAACACGCACAGGTGAGGTATCAAGAGGAGGGTTGGATATCCAGTTCTGAAGGAAGGAGGAAGAATGGTAGTAGAAGATAAAGAGAAAGCAGAAATATTGGCTAGAACATCTGTTAAAGTGCATAGCGGGGAGAATTTAAGTGAGGATGAAAAGAGACGGAGAGAGGAAACAATAAGGGATAATATAGTAGAGGAAGAAGATGAAGAGTACAACAGCGGCAGGGAAAGATCAGATTAATTACTGTATGTTGGCAAATTTAGGTGATAGAGGTAGAGCAGTAATATTAGCATTGTATAATAAGGTATGGGAGGCAGGGTGGTTACCAGAACAATGGAAAGAATCAATAATTATTCCAAGATGTAAACTTGGGAAGGATCCAAGGGAAACAGGAAGTAGAAAAAGGGGGTAGAGGTGAAGTTTATATGGGTTCCTGCACATGTAGGGGTGGAGGGGAACAAGCTGGCAGATAGATATGCAAAGGAAGCTACTAGAAGGGGTGAAGTGAATAAGGAAATTAGTTATAGCAAAAATGAAGTTAAAAGTATAGTTAGGAAGGGAGTGATAATGAAGTGGCAAAAGGAGTGGGATAAGGCAACTAAAGGAAGAGAGTATTACAGGATTCAGAAGACAGTAGGGGTAGACAAAGAGACTAATAGGAATAGAAGAGAAGAGGACATTATAGCAAGGTTGAGGTTTGGGCACACAGGGATAAATAGTACTCTCAAGGTGATGGGAAACATGGAACTGGGTTGTGTGAGCACTGTGGGAGGAAGGAGAATGGGGAGCATGTCATTATCTTCTGTCCAAGGTATAGAGAGGATAGCGCGATTTTAAAAGAGAAACTGGAGAGAGAGGGAATAAAGATGGAGTTGAGAGAAATTTTACAGGTAGAATCGGGGCACGTGGGTTATAAGGCATTATTTATTTTTCTGAGGAAGACGTGGATTGGGAGGAGAATATAGGGAGAATAGGAGCCATTCAGTTCACACTCCGTTTCAGTAGGTGACGGTAATGCACCTGAACGTTGTTTGCCAACCGCCATTAAACACAAGAAGAAGAAGAAGAAGAACACGCACAGGTGTAACATTGAGCTATGCTTTGTTTGTATGTTTGGTGTAATGTTTTTTTGTTTTTTTTATTTATTTATTTTTTTAGCAAGCCAAGTATTCTGTTGTTCTGTTATGCAAGTTATTATTTACCCCAAATTAGATACCCACAATTCTTATGCTGCCTTTACTTTGCCGACACAAAGTTCTTTAAATGTTTTTCTTTACTATATTTTCCTCTAAATTAAGGTTGTTTTTTTTTATAGCATAAGTTTGTGCTGTTTACTGTAAATACTGCTGGAAACTGAATTTCCCTCTGGGATTAATAAAGTATATATCTATTTAGTTTAAAAAAAATTCTTTAAAAAAGCATGACTTTTTGACATGTTAAGTACTTGTCTGTAAACCATTCAGAATAAACAAATGTCATAGTCATAAATCTTAGTGCCACCACCCTGGTAACCAATTATCATGTTTACCCATTTTGCACAGAACGTTTGTTATGGCTGCCGTATTAGAAGAACTTGGCACCTCTTGTGCTTTTGTGACTCACAGTACTATCAGATTTCAGAAGTACAGGCGTATCTTGTCAAAATATGGCACAGCATGTCTGTGGTTTTGTTTTTTTTCGTTTTGTTTTGTTTTGTTTTGTTTTTTTATCGAAGCTCCGGAGCTACATATTTATGCAAGTGTCGTAAAGCCATGAGCTCATTTTTGTTGTCGCGTTCATGTTCATGTGCCCACGCATGCAGCCCAATAAACGAGGAAAAGGGCAGAAAACTAGCCGCAATCGGCGCTGAGTGCACTTGCACTTCAGAGCATTCTCTTACTTTACGACGTATGTTTCTGTAAACTTACACATGCAAACATTTTTCGGAGCTCCTCTTTTAGGCAGTGCCTAAATATTTATATTATTCAAAATAACTACAATTTCCAAACAAACATGACAGTATGTAATTCTTCAAAAAGGCAACATTGAAAGGAACAGCACTGAAAAGTGGGGTGGGGGTGTTTATGTTACCGGACAGTGCAAAACTTTATTTTGCAATGTAGGAATTCTGGGTAAAATTCTGTGTCTGTAGTGGGCGCTGTTTTCACCTTTTTATTTTTAGTACATATTTTTGAAAAGAAAATCTAGTGACCAAAAGACACCTTGACCATCATTGCACTCCCATAATGCTTTAAATAGGAGTGTCTTACATTGATTGGCATTTAGAAAATGTAAGCACAAGCTCTCATACTTATGTTGTTTGGGAAAGGCCTATTGTGTGCATTATACAATTCAGCAGAAGTGGAGTGTTCATTTAAAGCGGAACTCAAAACACAGAAACCATCTAGATAGAGTGTGAATTGCTATGGCTGTGTGGGAGGATTCCAGTAAATTAAAAAATAAGTGTAACAATAGAAGCAAATATGTTTTTTCTGTCATTTATTCAAGAATCACAGTAGAATCGAAAGTGTGTATGCTTGTCTTGGCTCAAGTTCCAGGATACAGCTGTATCTACAAAAGTGTGTGGGGGAAGGGGGGGACTCTATCAGTTCTTATTGCACATATAAATCAGTGGTTCTAAGGAACAGTTATGGAAGTTTGTTTTTGTTCTCTTTGTGTCCTATGCAGAATTGAGTTGTATGTTGGTAACAAAATTCCCTCCATCCATTCACAGGTGTTTCGGGGGGGCTGGGGGCTGGAGGAAACCTATGCAAGCATGGGGAAAACATACAACCTCCACATAGAAATGCCCGGAACTTAAACTTAGGACCTTTTTGCTGTGATGTGCTAATCACTACACCACCATGCCTCCCTTAGTAATTGAACACATGGACTAAGACAACAAAACAAAACATAGCATTGATTACAGTATAAACAGTATGTACAGTTAATAGCAGTTATGTACAGATAAGGGCAGTAAAAAGAGGTGGATTAGGTTATCATTAATATACAGAAAATACACAGATTTAATATGAACAAGTATACAGATGTGCTATACTAATATAAAGATGGGCAAGTGTAGAGATGTAGTATGAACAATATGTACAGATATATAGATGTAGTATGAACAATATATACAGTTGTGTAATGAACAGGTATACAGAGTGCAATGAATATATATACAGGAGTAAGGAAAGCGCAATGACAGTGGCCTATGTAGGTTCGGTAGGGAGATAGCTGTGGGGAAAAAGCTGATCCTAAACCAGCTGGTTTTGGTCTGGAGGCTCCTGTAACGCCTTCTGGAGTGGAGGAGCTGGAAAAGACTATGAGCAGGATGGAAGGAGTCCTTAAGAATGCTATGTGCCCAGCGCAGACATCGCTTCTTCTGGACATCCTCAATAGCAGGTAGTGGAGTCCTTGTGATGCGTTGGGCAGTTTTCACCACCCTCTGCAATGCCTTGTGGTCTGCGACAGAGCAGTTCCCATTCCAGACTGTGATACAGTTGGTTAGTATGCTCTGAATCACACAACGGTAGAAGTTGCCCAGGATGTCAGCAGACAGGTGGTTTTTCTTCAGTGTCCTCAAAAAGAAGAGGCGCTGATGGGCCTTCTTAATCAGGCTGGAGGTACTGATTGTCCAGGACAGGTTTTCTGAGATGTTGGTCCCCAGGAAATTGAAGCTGGGGACACGTTCAACAGCCATGCCGTTGATATGGATGGTATCATGTGTCTCACCCTTCTCCTTCCTGAAGTCCACAATGAGCTCCTTAGTTTTGCTAGTGTTAAGGAGCAGGTTATTGTCAGCACACCATACAGCTAAGGGCTCAACCTCTGCCCTGTAGTCTGACTCATCATTATCACTGAGTCCAATCACTGTGGTGTCATCTGCAAACTTTATGATGAGTTTGGATCCATACATAGGCTTGCAGTCATGGGTAAAAAGGTAGTTGAGGAACGGGCTCAGCACACAGCCCTGTGGTGTGCCAGTGTTGAGTGTGATGGTGTTGGGGCGGTTGTGGCCTGACCAAACATGCTGAGGTCAGAAAGTCCATGATCCAGTTGCAGAGGGAGGTACTGATACCAAGATCCCCAAGTTTAGTGATTAGTTTGGAGCGAATGACTGTGTTGAATGCTGAGCTGGAATCAACAAACAGCATTGTTGCATGTGTTCTTGTTCTCCAGGTGTGAAAATACACAGTGCAGCAAATTGGTGTGGGTCCAGTGTGGGGGGCAGGCGCGCCTTGAGGTGTGCTGGACCAACCTCTCAACGCATTTCATCACAATGGGTGTGAGTGCTACAGGGCAAAAATCATTCAGGCACGTCGTAGAGGAGTGTTTCGGTTCTGGCATAATGGAGGTGGTCTTGAAGCACACTGGTACTACTGTCTGGGCAAGGGACAGGATGAAAATGTCTGTAAAGACTCCTGCAAGCTGCTCAGCACATGCTCTGAGCACATGTCCAGGAATGCCATCAGGACCAGCAGCCCTGCGTGCGTTGATTCTACTCAGTGCGTTATGGACTTCTGTGGGGGAGAGTGTGAGGGCCTGGTGGTCATCAGAGGGTTCGGTTTTGGCAGCCTTTTCCTTGTTGTCCTTTGTCGAAACAGGCGTAAAAGTAATTTAGCTCATTGGTTAAGGACACCTTCATGGCTGTCGGTGTGGAGTTGCTGGACTTGTAGTCGGTGATTGCCTGTATGCCCTGCCACATGCGTCGGGGGGCGGAATTGACAAAGTGTTCCTCCACCTTCAGCTTGTATTCATGCTTGGCCTTCTTGATGCCCCTCTTCAGGTTCGCCCTGGATGTACTGTAGGCCTGTGCGTCATCTGATCTAAAGGCACTGTTATGTGCCTTCAGCAGAAGCCGCACTTCCTTGTTCGTCCATGGCTTCTGATTAGGGTATGTGGTGATCTGTCTCTCTGTGGTGACACTATCAATTGTGGTGTTAATGTATTCCAGTACTGAGTAGGAGTAAGAGTCCATGTTTGTATGAGCCACAGGTAGCCTGAGGTACGGAATCAACCCTTACTGGCCACACTTTGATTCTCCGCACTGATGGCTTCGCATGGTAGATGAGTGGTGAGTACTTGGGAGTGAGAAACAAAATAAGGTGATCAGACTGTCCCAGGTGGGGGAGGGGGAATGCTGCGTAGGTTCCAACAATGTTTGTGTAGACATGATAAATACCAGGTATGAAGTGATGAACTTTGAGCTGTTCTGATGACCAAGTACAAAGACCTATTACCAAGTGAGAAAGTTCCCCGAATCATGTATGAAATCCGATCACAAATATTAACTGAAAACATGTTCACAATGCCAGGTGTGACTGACTGTATCTTGGCTCTCCAGTCACCCAGATCATTTACTGATGTCAGGTGTGAACAGGGCCAGTATGTCACTAAATCCGTAATGTAATCCTCATTGGTAATTTCTTTCAAACTCTCAGTTCTGACTCTATATATAGTGGTGCTTAAGGTTTGTGAACTCTTTAAAATTTTCTATATTTTAGCATAAATATGATTGAAAACATTTTCACACAAGTCCTAAAGGAAGTTTAAAAAAACAATTAAACAAATACAACCAAATATTACACTTAGTTTTCTTTTATTTATTGTAAAAAACAAATGATACACTGTTGCAAATCTGTGAGTGGTAAAGTATGTGAATCTTTGCAATCAAACCACCCTGTGTAGTAATAACTGTGCAGTTATAGTCCATTGCTATACTTGCTGTACTCATATATAAATTGCCCTAATGTAGTCATATTTACATCTTTTTTAATAT
Source organism: Tandanus tandanus (assembly GCA_039654325.1). Lineage (NCBI taxonomy): Eukaryota > Metazoa > Chordata > Actinopteri > Siluriformes > Plotosidae > Tandanus > Tandanus tandanus. The sequence goes on from JBCNYH010000012.1 coordinate 41,151,114, forward strand.
TTAACCATGTTCAAACACTGAAAATTTAATGTTGAGCTTCACACGACTGGACTTGCGCTGAGCCACACACAGATCAGGCCTACACAGCAATATCACCATTTTGCATGTTAGAGTTAAACGGAAAACTTACCTGTCCGATCAGAAGAACACTTAAATTTCTGCAAGATTTCACTGTTATTTCTTGCACCCATCCACTGACGAAGTAATTGTAGGACTCCAGACACCGCTAGGCTTTTGTCTGCTCTGGTGAAACAGCATTCGCAGTTAGTTCACAATATCTGCAAACTGTACACTCGGCCATAGCTCAATTTTGTTCGATAACTCCGTCTTCTGAAGGCTGTAAGTGTCAATTCTGTCACACAAAGATATTTTTTCAAGGTATCTCTGTTGTGCAGTGACAGGAAATGCTGTTAAAGTACTGCGCGAGAGCAATTGCGTTTGTCTGCATCTTTCGTCTGGTCACATGACCGTATTGAAATTCACCTATACAATACAGGGCACTTACTCACACCTGATTGTCATCCAGTTGATTTACCACCTGGCCCTATTTGCATCTCCAAATTAACTGCTACTTGTCACAAGCTGAAGAGGGAGACAAACACAAACTCTGGATGAGGAGCTTATTGTAACCTGGCAACCAAAACAAAACAGAAACAGAAACGGGAAACCAGGCAAGCAACACACTTTTCCAGCTAAAAGAGGTCTGAAACAAGCAAGACTATATAAGGAACATAGGGCACCCAAAAAAAAAAAAAAAAAAAAAAAAAAAAAAAAAAAAACATGAAACCGAAATAAAACAGCTTGTGATGACTATTACATAGTGTATCATTACACATATGAGGGAATGCAGAAGGAGGCCTTATATTCACTTTTTGAACATGTGCCCCAGGTGTGTGCCATGCACCATGAGAAATGCAGTTTGTCAGCGAATCAGGAAGTGACTGTGACACTAATTCTAAGGATTCATATACTTTTGCCACTCACAGCTATGTGATATTGGATAATTTCTCTTGATCTATTTATAGGACTTATGTGAAAATCTGATGATATTTAGGTCATATTATTTATGCAGAAATATATAAAGTTCTGAAGGACTCACAAACTTTCATGCACCACTGTATGCAATGAAAATGGAATGTGGTTTTTGTGAATGTGTTCTACTAAATATTTTACACTCTTCATGCCACACATATCATACCACTTGCAAGTTTCTTTTTATGCTTTATTTATTTTGTCCTAACTATCTCTCTCTCTCTCTCTCTCTCTCTCTCTCTCTCTCTCTCTCTCTCTTTCTCTCTTTCTTTCTTTATCTATTAAATATTCATTATGACTAATAATGTCATCCTGGTACTGTCACTGTGCAGGCTCAAAACGTATGCTCTTATTTATTGATTTACCTTCTGCCTGCAAACAAATTCAGATACACATTGTAGTGCAGTGATAAGCACATGTTTATCACCTAGATATAATCATCGGGTAGGGCATTCAAACTCCAGTAAAGAAAGTAAAGAAGATTCGTTAGAAACTGCATTATATAGAGATGTGTCTTTTGGTAGCTTTCACAGCCTTAGTCAAGAGAAAAAGTGAGTGAAAGGTTACCAACTCCACAGGGATGATCATGACATTATAAAGCCTGTTGTCTCAGCTGTTTTCTATGTTTTTTCTGTCTTGTTATAGTTTTTCCTTGGTATTTTCTGTGAGTCCATGGAGTGCTGTAGTGAAATTAGAAGTGATAGGTGTCCATTCACTAGTGAATAGCCTATGTGTTTTATCTTCCATTAAAATTTCATCTTTATCTTCCATTGAATTTCCATCAGTTCATTTTGGCTGAGTGCAAAGTTTTCCCAGCGAAAACACCCCAGCTCACAGGCTGAGCATGTCTTATTCACCTGTTTTTCATCTTGTTTTGGTTCTGTTTCTGTTTACAATAACAACGACAAGGCCCTGCGATGGCCTGGTGAGCTGTCCAGGGTGTAGTCTGTCCTCGCCCAGAGTCGGCTGAGATGGTCGCCAGCCTCCCTAATTGGGATTAAGCGGTTCAGAAAATGAATGAATAAAAGAACAACAAGACCAGATGACCAGAAGAACATTCTTGTGTATGCGATATAACTTGGCAGCACAACACCTATGGAAAAGTCTAAGAAACAAAAGAAAGTATACTATTCAAAGCTCCCTTTGGGTAATATTATTTGAGAACATGGTATTAGCTTTCATTGTTACGCTGATGATAAACAGTTATATATTTCAGCAAAGCCAGATGAGAGACACCAGCTTAATAAAGTTGAGAATTGTGTAAAGGACATTAGAC
>JBCNYH010000012.1:41167682-41188048 GCA_039654325.1 Tandanus tandanus
TTTCTAGGCGCAGTCAAGGTGTTGAGGGGTTCTGGTTTGGTGGCCATAGGATCTTGTCTCTGCTTTTTGCAGATGACATTGTCCTTTTGGCTTTATCGAGCCGGGACCTCCAGCTCTCGCTGGAGCAATTCGCAGCTGAGTGTGAAGCAACCGGGATGAGAATTAGCACCTCCAAGTCCGAGGCCATGGTTCTTAGGCGGAAAATGGTGGAATACACCCTCCGGGTCTGGAATGAGGTCCTGCTCAAAGTGTTCAAATATCTCGGGGTCTTGTTCACAAGTGAGGGAAGGATGGAGTGGGAGGTTGACAGGCGGATCGGTGCAGCCTCTGCTGTAAAGCTGAGCTTCTACTGGTCCATTGTCTGGTCTGGTCTGGGAACACCTTGGCGTCCCCCCGGAAGAGCTGGAGGAAGTGGCTGGGGAGGGGGACGTCTGGATCTCACTGCTTAGGCTGCTGCCCCTGCGACCCGACCCATGAAAAAGCGGAAGAAGGTGAATGAATGAAAAAAAGGTTGCTGTCACCTAGTGAAAGGATGATGAATTAGGTTTCATGGTAATGGTTTATGCAAAGAATGTACAATAATCATATTCTTTAAAAGCTCCACTGGCCACATAAAATGACTTTGCGGGGAAGATTTGGCCCACGGACCTTGAGTTTGACACCTGAACCCTCTAGGGTATCCAGATGTTGGTTAGGACCTTCATGCAAGTGCATACAGTCTAACTTGTTCTCACTCCAAGGGAATTAGCTTGAACAGTTAACACAAAGTAGCAAAAGATTGTTGGAGCCTACTCAATAAAGCTTATTATCCTCATAACACATAACAGTTAGGTCTTTTCACCAGCTATGTACATTACCTGTCCATACCAGGAGAGGTCCCAATTTCCAGAGTTCTATCACGACCCCTGACCCACTTTGCTGTCCACTTACCCATTTCACATACTGTATATAATCTCAAATCAAATATGTGTGAGCTCTGTGCCTTGTAATTCCATTTTAACCCTCAATTATCCCTATGTCTGTTCATTTGACTACTGCATGCTGCTATCTTTTATTTCGGATTGTTTGTTCTTCTGCAAAGCTTTTCCTTTTCATAATACCAGCAGCTGCTGATTATTTATATAGTTGTGAAGAGAAGTGTATCCCAATCAATGGGCGTTCTTACTATTCAGGCATACGTGAATATGTGTTACACTCATGGCATTAATCTGCACAGTGACAAAGGTCAAAACAATGGTCTTCCATAAACAGCTTACAGTAGGATTGGTATTGCATCTAAATCTGTTATATCTAGTGATTTTCAAATTGCTGGGGTATGTAGCCAACAAACTAAACATCATTTAGATTAAAAAAAATATTTTGCATAATTTTGCTGAAAATATATAAATATAACACACATGTTCCAACTAATTGGAGCTACTCTACTCATACATTTTAGCCCACTTCTTTGGAACTGCTCATTGGCATTCCAGTCTGAGAATCTCTATGTTGGACCTGCGCACTTCACACTTACACACACACACACACACACACACACACACACACACACACACACACGCGCGCGCGCGCGCGCACACACATGCTGATGTCAGTCACTGCTTCTGTTACCATGGATACAACCTAGTTCAAGGCGGTTATGGACTGTCTCTTCCAAAGCAAGTGAAACTGCTCTGGAAAGAAGGGGAGTCCATTGAAACGACTCTCATCATCTTGTTGTTCACAGGACTGCACAAATATGTCACTACACAGATACATAGCACAGCTAAAGGCACACACATGTTCTTGTTATTTTCTTATATTAATCCCTAATGACACATTTGCCAGTGCATCACACAAAGCTGCAATTACAGCAGATCACCTTTGGATTTTCTGAACATACCACATACTACATACATTTATTATTTTAATGGTAGTATTAGCAGAATAATGTCTAATAATGTAAAAATAAATGAATAAATAAATAAATAAATAAATCCACAGGCCCTAGGATATATTTTTTAAAAGTTCAAATAAGGTTAATCTACAGCGACCTCTCCATGACTTAGCTAAGTGACAGGTAAATTAAGGTCCTAGTCGGGAGAGAGGCAGTCGTAGGCCGGTTGTAGTGAAGGTAGGAGACGACAGGTGAAGCCCCTCTTCAGGATGTCACCAGGAGCCCCTCTGGTGACATTGGATTAAAAAAAATAATGCGTGGCCAAGCATTACTATCTCGTGGTCACGAGATAAAAAAGCGTGGCCAAGAAGTAGTTAATGTGTGGCCACGAGATAATAACGTGAGGCCACGAGATAGTAATGCGTGGGCATGAGATAATTATTGCAGTCATTTCCATGCACAGGCTGTTGATTGGACATGGACAAGGTTGAATTAAATAAATTTTATTTTAATACAGAGATGAATTACAATGACATACTTCAGTCACTTGCAGTTATGCATTGAGTAATTCATAGCAAGAGACATTTCATTCGGCTACTCAAAATGCATGTGCTTAAACGCAAGGAATATGCTGATGTCGGGGAAGTCATAGGTTTCATCATTCACCAGCTGGAAGGACCTGGGAGACTACATGGCTACAGGTGTACAACAAGTGCTTAAAGAATAGCATTCGTGCAAAAAAGAAAGATGTTCGTTTGATTCTTGCATCTTTGGACCCTGACGCCTCAGCCATCCGTCGTTCCAGGAGACTAATCCATAGGAAGTATTTTGCTCAAGGACCTAACTATATAGCCATGTGGCAGTGTCTGTTCAGATCTGTGGTTGTGCCTATTTAGTCAGGTGGGTTAATCAGCGCAGGTGCACATTCTGGGGAAACCATACGGTTTTTGACCATGCCATGACGTTTAAAATGTCGCAGGTCATAATGTTGTTTATTCGTGAATTGTGACTATGAAAAGTGTTATTGTGCGTTGATCGGTATGGTAAAGGAGTCTATTTTATCCACGAGTTGTGTGTAATAAATCAGCAATAACGAAAAGTAAGTTTGGACATGTTGTTGTGTTTGTGCACTTGAACTTACATCTGCACCTATACACTGGCACGCGTACAAACCAGTATGCGCCAATAGTGACAAAATTAAGCCATTATACTGTCTTTACATAAAATGTAACTATTCAAATTTTCAGATATGAGATATCAATATGAAAAACCAAATGTTACTCTACTTCAGCTGAGCCCCTGGCATATTATTCCATCTGTCACATCCGCACTGTCCCAGTGCACATGAGCCAATGCAGGTGTCGATCTAAGGATGCTAGTAAGGTACTAATCAAGTTTACATATACAGTGGGTCGCCGAGGCCGTAGACATGGGCACTATATTGCACCTGAAGAATTAATAGCCTAGCTTGTAGAGTAGCCTGCTTCTGAAAGTGTTAAGAGTTCCTACCCTGTTTCATTTAGCATTACCAACAGTGACATGTCCAGCTTTATTGACATTACACTCGCCATGACAATAATAACAAAGCTACTCTTGAATAAAAAAAGAAGACTATAATTAGCTTTATTCATGAATAATAAACAGCATCACTCTAAAACTGACAGCTCCATGGACAGCCATCCTGCTACTGAAGGTGAATTATCTCGTGCCCACGCATTACTATCTCGTGGCCACGCATTACTATCTCGAGGCCACACATTAACTATCTCGTGCCCACGCATTACTATCTCGTGGCCACGCATTACTATCTCGAGGCCACACATTAACTATCTCGTGGCCACGCATTACTAACTCGTGTCCACACATTAACTATCTCGTACCCACACATTACTATCTCGTGGCCATGCTATAATAATTTTTTATTTTTTTTTATCCAATGTCACCAGAGGGGCTCCGTACTAATCAACCTAAAGTTAAAATGAGAAAAAGCTGCCATTTCCAACTGCACAAGCGTTTGCAATTTTTCTGAATTACTCACAGTTTTCAGGAAAAAGAAGCCTGTTCTCTGTAGAGTCAGTGGATATTACTTGTGAATAGAACAATAGAAGAAGAAATATGCAGGTTCCGGTTTACTATTTCGGTTTGCTGAGAATGTAGTGTGTACTGAACATGTAATGTCTTTAAAGTTCTGTCCCATTCCTAAACCACTATTTCTATCAATCTCCATCTTTTTCCTCTGTCATTCTCTCGTCAACATTAAACTGAACTTCTATCCTTACAGTTTTCATTATTGTGTATCTTCATGTCCAATTGTCCCATTTTACATTGGTAATAAAATGTCTTGTGGCTTTTTGTCATTATGGGAAGGGAATTATACTTTCTTAGACACTTAAGTCTTTCTATGACACTCAAAAAATATATTTTGCTCTTTAGGGAAAAAAAGCATATGTGTTAAAGGTTTTAAAATTTGACAACCCACTTGAATTGAATTGAATCTGGACATCTGGCTAGCTTGTATTATGAAAGAACAAATGCTATTTATGTCCTGTTTGTCTTAAATGAGTTATGGAATACTGTTGTACCATTTGTGAATCTTCTAACTCTTGTAACCTGCAGCCTTATCCCATTTATTTGTACAGATTTATTGACTATATGTGGGAAGAGAGAGAAAAAGACTCACTCTTTTTACATTCTAAATGCGATATAGTAAAGTAAGACATAAGATACCCAAGGCTATAATTTAAGATCCAGTCATTACTTGTAACTTGTCTTATGTGCTTAAAGCTAGCTCCAGTTTATTCATTAATTTTTTTATGTCAGGAGCAGTGGTGGCCCAGTGGTACGTTCAAGCCCCACCAAGTAACCAAGTTATATATTAAGTTAAATATTAGATTTCCAGGAGGAAATGATGTCGAGGGTTTAAGCCCCACAATCAGCGGGTTGTCACTGCTGTCCCCCCAGTGCAGCTAACTGGGTAATCAAAGGCCATCCATGTCTCTCACTGTCTGTGGTGAGAGGCATGTAAAAGAACCATTGCTGTCGTTCGTAAAGAGGGTTTCCCTGATGCAACAATGTGAAACAGGTGAATGTGTAACATGACAGACCCACTTCTGCATATCTGCCACTTTAATGATATTGCTTTCAGCAATGGAAAAAGGACAAAAATTCTTTCCAGCTGTTAGGCTTTTGACCTCATGGTTAATGGTTACCTAAATGCCCATACAACTTAAACAAAAATGTAATTGCATGTTTATGAAAGGTGTGTAGTCTGCATTTTATTGGCTACTGTCTAAGTAACTGTCTAATACTTATTAAATAAAGCTTGACTGCAATTCAGATATGATGATCAGTACCTGTGCAACTGGCCACCTGTTAAATGTGATCCTCACCCTGATGGGTGGGGAGTTTAAAATCCCTCTTTCACCCTCTTTCAACCCCTCTTCAAATCCCTCTACAGCAGCTTGCATTTCTGCTTGTGTTTGATGGAGTGGCATAAATTGCCACTTCCTTTTTCTATTGGAATGAATAATAAAATAACAAGCCATATTCCCCCTGATATTTGGTTCATAGTTAAATATAAAAAGAATGCATGATGCACAGACTTTTGGCGCAAATAGCTGCTGTTACATGATAACATGCTGGCTGTGACACTCCACACATCAACAATATCCAACTGAGATCCCTTGCATAGACACGAAGAGCAACTGACAACTGCTGTACTGGAAGCAATGTGTGAATCCTGCTTGACGGATGTTGTTTGTCATCTGTTAGAACCATGAGAAGTGACACGAAATTATTCTTTGGAAATGTGGCGTTGTGGTGTAGTGGTTAGTATGTCTGCCTCACAGCAAGAAGGTCCTGGGTTTGAGTCCCAGGCTCGAGTGTTTCTGTGTGGAGTTTGCATGTATTCCCCTCGTGCTTGTGTGGGTTTCCCACAGGCACTCCGGTTTATTCCCACAGTCCTAAGGCATGCAGGCTGATTGGCTGTTCCAAATTGCCCCTAGGTGTGCATGTGAATGGTTGTGTGTGTTGGCCCTGCGATGGCCTGGCAATCTGTTCAGGGTAAACTTTGCCCAGAGACAGCTGAAATAGGCTTCTGCATCCCCGCCACCCTAGTAGGATTAAGCAGTTCAGAAAACGAGTGAGTATTGGAAATTTTATATCATGTTTTGCAATTCTATATTGTGTTATAATCCCTGTCGGTGGCAAAAATGTTCTTGTACGTACTCTTGGGCACTGAAGGCAAAACAAATCAGACACTGAGGAAAACGCTTAGGCTCCAATAAACCCATTTCTCATTGGTATTTAGTGACAAGTGACTAACATTTAATAGTTCTTTATACCTTATTCTTGAAGATAGTGCTGAATAAATTATTATTGGGTCAAACTTCCAGTATCTAACAGAAGTGAGTCTAATGCTAAATTAAGTTTTACTCTTGTTCACTCTTCACTTTTTTTTTTTTTTCCATGTTAGATTTTAATACGTGTTGTATTAAAACTGCGTGGATTGTTAAAATGTCATTACAAAATTTGGAGAGAACTTATGCCGTTCGCAATAACAATCAGGTTGTAATACCAATCAGGCTAAGCTAAACCCATATGGATGTTCTGGGTTTGAATCTTGTGGATGACAAGGGCCTCCCTGTGTGGAGTTTGCATCTGTTCCCCTTGCTTGTATGGGTTTCCTCCCTTATTGTTTCAGTCAGGACATATATCATTTTGCAGTTTCCAGATTTAGAAGATAAATAACATTAAATATGCATTCAATATTTACAAATGAACTAATCTTCAAAAACAAATACCCTGAGAGTCACCAGGCATGGACTACACTTTTCAATACAACCAGAACAGATATTGTTTACAGACAGAATTCATTGTTTCTGTCAGGGCAGAAAACCTCCAATTCATGACACAAGAGACCCAAATTAAATTTTTAGGTATTTATTTAGCCTTTAGAAAAAAGTAGCTTACAATCACTCACACAAAGGAAACTGTTCCAAGGTCAGACCCCTCCAACAAACCCTACATTGGCTTAAAACCTGCCCATTCCACTCTGATTGGTCTAGCATCTTCTTCTAAAATAACCATGCACTCACTTCAGTAAATAAACTACTGTTGTGGTGAAAAGTGTCCGGTTCATGACGCAAGAGATCCAAATTAATTTTTCAAGTGTTTGTTTAGCCTTTAGGAAAAGAAAAGCATACAATCAATCACACAAAAGAAATTGTTCAAGTTCACCATCTTTTCGGTTCGCCACCCTTAATTTCTGGCATTACACTTGCTGAGATTGTTTACGTTAGTCTTATCACTATGTTGAGGCTAGCTTAGCTGTTTCTTAACCCTGTAGTTACCGCCTGTCTTTAAGTGACCTTGAAGGTCTTAGCTCAACGCCACCTGGTCGAGCTCCCAGAGCTAAGAACATTGTGTTGTCATTGAGCAATCCTTGTACAGAGTAGAATGGAAGAAAATAATGTAATTTTACACTCACTTCAGTGAATTAACTCCTCATACAATAGTCACACAAATAATCCAATAATCAAATATTACAGTAAATCATACAATTGCTCTTCTATAGGTATATTTGACCCTGCCAATGATATATAGTGGGCGATAATGATGACAAAAAGATGGAAATTGGCAGAGGGTGCCATTCTGTCCACCTCTCTCCTGGTGGAAGGCGGGGTTTAGACTACTTCAAAAAGGTGAGGTTTTTTTTTTATATTATTTTGTTATTCTAGCTAAACAGCAAAAATGACTCAGCTGAACATTTGTGAAAAGCTAGGGTCAGGGTCTTCAAACTGTTTTAGGACCTAGCCATAGCTGCCATGTGAAAGCTCATTTAGATAATGTATGAAAATAAAAGGTATTATGTAAGAAATTAAAGGAAACGTAAGAAAATGAAAGTCTCTATAACTTATTTACAATAAATATTTCAATGTTTTCAGACTACAAGTTTATAACCTTATAATGCTGAGGGTAGTATAGACTAGCTTTTGTGTTAAATACTGCACTATAGGCATGACCACAGCAACACAATCAGGTTTTTGGCTTGAGTCTTAAAGCCTCAGGTTACGTAGCCTTGAAATAACCCTGGTTTACCCAGAATGATGGTGGGATAGTGGCTGACTTCTACATTCATTTTTGGAATTCATTCATCAGACCGTAATTTTTTCAGTTAAAAGTTTGTCACGGAACACTGTTTATTACCAATTGGTAGCTTGCTGTGGGCCATTCTCACCATTATCATGCCGGTTTCTGTGACTATTGTCTCTGAAGGCTGGCCGCCATTGTCGTTACTACCACCACCATCCATATCGGACTCAACTTCATACTCCTGCTCAATCTGGTAGAGCTCAATCCTTTCAGTCTGCTGTTTCAGCACCTCAGATTCTTCAGTGTTCCCCTCATTATTTGAAATCGGATAGTTCATCAGAAATGTCAGAAACTGACAAGATGCTGACATCTTCATATGTATGGCAATATTCATTCAGCTTGCAGTGCGAGGGGAGATGCATGTCACATGACTAGTCAATCGCTATCACTGATACAACTTGGCAGCCACACTGTGCGGCTAGTATAAAAAGAACATTTTATTAAAAATCTATTTAAAATATTTAAAATGAAGTTGATAATGCACCCAGAGAGAGATACAGAAGGAGAATTTATTTTCATATAACTAAAGTTGGGTTGTGGTAACTTTTTTAAGTAACAAGAGGTGCACAGACAAAATAGGAAACAGCTGCAACTAATAATAAGGGTGATTAGAAGGAGGGGGTGAGTGGGAGTTGATGTTTAAACCTATGTAAAGCCTATGTTTAAATATAGAGTACAATTTATTGATATAATGTGAAAATGTCACAGGCAAAACTCTATTTCATTCATTCATTTTCTAAGCCGCTTAATCCTAATTAGGGTTGTGGGGAGGCTGGCGCCCATCAGCACGGCTCTAGTAATTATAAAATTATAAATCTCTAAATAGTTTATTCCAACAAGACAGATATTTTTAAATCTACGCAATTAAGCAATTATCTTTAAAATTCACAAAGTTTGTAGAAAAAGAGAAAAGTGTGTGCATTTGATGACACATCTATAACGGATAAAAGTGTATGAATTTTAGGGAAGTAAATAATTTTTGTATTTTTGAAGATGTGTCTGTGTTCAGCTGCAGCTCATTGCATTAAGAGTTAAGGAAATTAAGACATCGATACTAAGCTTGTCCATGCTTGAAGATATCTTTTTTGAGAAATGAATTCAAATGTCACACCCATATTGCTGTGAATGCCCTGATGTGTTTGCTGCCTAGTTACCTAAATACCATGGTTAGAAGTATTGTAATCACCAGCATTTGTGAGTCCGTTTGTAAGTTATAGAGATGATATGAATTTTGAATATCAAAGTCAAAGGTAAAGGTCAGAGTGGGTATTAAGTTGGACATTATTAATTTTGAGCTATCTGTACCATTTTGTAGCTGATTTCCTAAGCTTTAAAATGAAAACAAATTTTCTAACATAATTGTCTATTAACCAAAGTAACTAATCAAAACCTGACAGGAATTTTCAGCCTTTTAAACATGTAACTTTGGGGAAAAATACAGTTTAAATTTCAATAAAGTATTTAATCATTTCCGACTTAATACCCACTTTGCTATGATGGGTCACAGATTTGAAGATAAAATGCATATGCCTTCGAAACAAGAACTGGTAGACATGCTGTTATTATGGAACACTAATATTCATATGAGTCCATTTTTCAAAAATTACAATTATTATATAATTATATAAAATATTTTTTTTAAATATGCTTATCAGAAAGAGCACAAAATAAACTTAAAAAAATATATGTTTTTGATTGGACAAAATTTGACTCAGATATGAACAAATGAAATTTTTAATAAAAGGGTTATGGAAAAACTCAGGATTGTGAAATAAACTCAACTCCTCAGCAGCATATACTTCTGAAAACCTATCAACACGAAACTTGGAACAAATACTTAACCCCTTCATTTATACAAAGATTTATGAATATATTTCATTGGGAACATACTTAAAGTCTGTTTCATACAGCTGAAAGTGAAAGCCAAGTGCAAGTCCATCATCACGTTTGATTTGTAGGACCACTACATAGCTCCAATGAATCAGATTGATGCTCTAAACAGGACTTTACACTGTCACACTCTAAATACACTTTTTTAATGATCTTTTCATGTTTTTGAAACAGCTAAATTATAATAGTGTTTAAACTGAGCAATCTTGCAACACGCCCACATGTAAAAGGTAACTTCTATGTACCCTCTGTGAGAGAGGGTTTGTGTACAATGAAAGATGGATTTTTACACCAAAAGGGGATTGAATTATTTATTTATTTGGTTAATTGGTTGGTTTACTCAGAGAATTCTGTACTTTCACATCAAATGTAAATCTCAAAAATATATGATCCTGTGGTTCTGACTGGTTTGGTGCTGGAGCAGGTCACATGAAAAATTTCAAATGAGACAAGTACCTTAATCTTGAATGGTCACCCCAAGCCATCTTATAAAACGGGAGGTTTTTTCTTGCCAATTTGGTTTTGTCCATCAACTTTAGTATTGTAGAACATATCATAACATGAGTACATATGTAATTAAATACCCATATATGGCCTTTTTGCCACATTATCCATGTTGGATGGTGGATCCCTTGCACTCTTTGAGTGTCTCTCTAGTTTTTCTTGTAGGTCATGTTACACTTAAGTTTGTTATTTGTTAGAATAAAATGAGTTTCGGAAGTAGGCTTGGAGAAAACCTAGAATATAATAGAATAGCACTTTATTGATCCTTGACAGGATCACCCAAACAACACCAGATATAAATTAAATTAAGATTAAATTTAAAAATTAAAATTATCTAGATCATTTTCTTACAGTAAATTTTTGTTGTGTTTTAATGACACAAATGCAGGTTAAATAGACACATCTTTTTAAGGAAACGTCACTTTGCTGTTCTTCAGTCAGACAGGATTGGTGTGTCCCTATGGTTACGGTCATGCTCACATAGAGCTTTAACTGCCCTAATTATTATCCTTCAGCAACAACAAACCAGAATAAATCAGGGCAGTGCGCAGATGGCAGGGGACTGTTCTCACTGCTCTGAATTTCCTGTAGCCCTCTTCACTCTTTATGAGTCAGAAGGACACAAAAAATAGAAGCCAAATGCATCTAAAAGACACGGCATGAACGTACTTATAAAGTAGGTAATTTAGGTTGATGATTGTAGTGCTCACTATGACTTTGTTTCATCTACAGACTGGACGGTTTTTCTGGCAGAGATTAATCATCAGGCCACCGATAAGGGCTTTGATTCGGGCAAGTCAAGACAAGGTGGACAAGATCAAGAGGAAATGTGACTTAAATAAAAATCTCTAATAATAAATCAGACTAAGACTAAGATGTGCCAATGAATCTAAATAAAAACCGGATGGATTGACAGACAGCTATGTGTAGTATGACAAAAAAATGGCTTCTGTGCAAGTACAGGTCTATAAGCTAGATCAATACAGATGTTGTGAGATGCTTTTATCTCGGATAAAGATAGAATTCATGCAAGCTTAAAGTTAACTTTGAAAAAAAAAAAATGGAATTATAACCCATGATCTAAAGCCTGAGCTATTATAGGTTATTATTTTTGTGACCATAATATACTGGATAAAAAGTTTAGTGAAGTGCTTTGAAAACTAGCTGAAGAAATGGCCCAGAATGTAAAGACTCTGGAGGTACTAGATGCAGTGACTTGGTAGATTTAGAAAGTAATGAGGTAGAAAATACAGAAAGGGCATTTGCAACTAAAGCCAAAATTGCTTATGTCAGTCCTGAGCGTTTAGAAGAAAAAGGGAAACTCTTGATGAACAAAGTATGATGCAGCATGAAGGTGAGGAAGTAAAGTTGGATTGTCATCAAGAGCAAATACAAGCATATAACTCACATCACAGCATGATCAAACACACCGGATAGGAAATTCAGATTGGCACACATCTGCAGCACATCTGATTAGAGTTTATGGAAGTTAATAAATACACAGAAATCTAATTCATGCAGCACTGTGTGGGCAAGATAAAAAGGAAGCAGGAAATATCCATATTCTGGGAGGCATAAAGTGGTTGTAAACCTGCCATGGCCTGCGTTAAACAGCAAAATTAAAAGATATTGTGGTTTGCTAATTAACACCCACCCTGCAATGGCCTGGCGTGCTGTTCAGGGTGTACCTCGCTTTTGCCCAGTATCAGCTGAGATGCCCATGAGGTCAGGAGGATGCGTTTCAGCAAATGAATGATTGAGTGGGTATTTAATCTATCTATCTACATTCTAAAAATAATTCAGCTGGCTTTTCACTAATACTAAAATATATATCTAGCTATTATTTAACCTTGACACTGGCTCAGTTGTTAGCACCTTTGCATCACAGTAAGGAGGTAGTAGGTTCGAATCTTAGCCAAGGGCCTTTTTCTGAATGCTTGCAATTTCCTCCCACAGTCCAACAACATGCACATTAGGTCAACTGACTCCTTTAATTTGCCGGTAGGTGTGAATGTGAGTATGAATGGTAGTTTGTGTCTGTGTTGGCCCTGCAATTTGCTGGTGACCTGTCCATGGTGTACAAAGGCAGCTGGGATTGGCTCTAGCAAACCAACGACCTGCAATGGATAAGCTCTATAGAAAATGAATGAATGAATGAATGAATGAATGAAACTTGCTGCATGATCTGAAGTTATATGTTCTTCAATTTGTAAAATACATCTTTATCACTTTGAGACCTTTGTTGTTTAAAATTAAACTAGTTTCAATAAGACCTTTATAGAGCAAAAGAAGTTTTCCTTTGGGAACTAAAGTCTACCCATCCATCCATCCCCACTGACCTGTACAAAAATACTACAACGTCCTTTTTGCTTATGCAGAGTTTAAAATGAAAATAATTTTTTTCATTGACAACTCTACTGTCAACTGACATAACTCAGAAATCTTTCTGAAAATATTTTATTTGTATTTATTTATTTATTTCTTCTTTTTCTTCTTCTTTTTGTCTTCTTCTTCTTCTTATTATTATTATTTTGCCCAATTTGTCATGCTTACAAATGTTTAAAAATCGTATCTTCATGTTGACAGTTATTAAGTTCATTCTTTCATTTATTCACTACTGCTTATGCCTTCTATGGTCACGAGGAGGCTGGAAACTATCTCAGCTGACTCCGTGCGAAAGCGGGGTATGCCCTGAACAGCTCGGCAGGCCGTTACAGGGCAACACATACACAACCATTCACATTCACACCTAGGGGCAATTTGGAACAGCCAATCAGCCAAATGTGCATGTCTTTGGACTGTGGGAGGAAACTCATTCAAGTACAGAGAGAACATGCAAACTCCACACACAGAACACCTTCACTGAGCCCAGGACCTTCCTGCTTTGAGGCGGATCATGGTGCCACCATGTCACTTCTGTTATTAGGTTCATGTTACTCTAAAATGAGTTATTTCAACATCCATGATCCATTACCACTTTCAGGTCAGTAACCACCTGCCTCTTATATGTCTCCGTATGAGGTAAAAGTTCTGTCCTTCGAGAAACAAAAGTGACCTTGTCCTTCAAGATCAGAGGTGGCAACTACATTCTGTATAGCAAATTTATATTTCTACTTCATATTTATGCAGTCATTCTTTTGCATGTACATTTTCTATAGTTATACTCTAATTCTACACTTTGTGTATGCCAAGGGACTACACGCAACTTCACATTCATACTCTCTATATAATACTTGGGTAAACCTACCACAATACCAATGTTAGGTGGTGACGCAGCAATCTGTCCTACATGTACCTATTTTGTATTAAGGTTGGCCAAAAACACCTGGAAAAGGTAAGATAGGGAATTAATGGTGCGTAGTAAAAAAAAAATCCACCGCTGTATACTGCCGTATGCGTCGAATGAGTGAGCGGGAAGGTTTGTAGGTAAATTATCTTATTGTGGGGAAATCCTCCGGCTACATTGTAGGCTAATTCACCTAATTTGACATTGTAAACATTAACAGATGTACCACATAACGACAATTCTCCATATAGGCCTTTATATATCGACTTCGCCCTCTTGAATTATTTATTTATTTATTTATTTTAATCAATGTTGGCAACCTTCCGGATGCGCCGCAGAACAGCGACCCCTGCCTGAGGAGCGGGGAAGAGCAGCTGCAGCGTCTCCTCCCCCACAGCTGGATAACAGCGCGGTGTAAATCCTGGAAAACACACACACACAACCCCCCGGAACATTTCAGCATGCCTGTCGCTCACTGTAGCAGCACCAGCACCCTGTAACGGAGCGTGGAAGAGCAGGAGAGCCGCACATTCCGTTGGAGAACAATGCACGCGGGCTGATTTCAGAGGTAAGAGGCGCGTCCATGGCCCACCGACCGACCGACATGCTTTGTGCCCGCAAATTACAAACCTATTGAGGGGAAATGGCCGCAAATCTCGGGCTGTCGTGCATGCACAATGGCAATGCAACACGTTTAGGATCCATTAAAATAGATGGGTTCAGATGTAGAAACGTGCACGCATCACCCACCACGCTTTAATAGATAACTGGGTTTATTATGGTTCCAATCATGGCTTTGTTTTGGTCCCAGGTTGATTTGCATGCTGTTTCATTGATGCTGGCTCTGGCAAAGGCACGAGCTGATAATGCAGCATGTTCCCAGTTGTTTTGTGATGATCACTGCAACTTTGCTGTGCACACTCCTCATCCAGAGCAGCTTTATTCTGTACACTGTGCTGTATAGCTAGTGCATTTCATAGTCGTCATATAGACTGAAAGTGGGTGTTGTTACAGACAAACATCAGTAGTGACATTTAAATCAGATTTAGCCTGGATTTAAATTTCTGCACAAAAAAACAAAACAAAAAAAAAAAACACCATGCACCTTCCTTTTTGTCACTGAAGCGATCAGGACATCATGCACCACATCAGCTTGTTTTGTGAGCAAAATATCCTTATAATAAAAGCCATAAGTTCAGATACTCCAGGGGGGTGATGGCCATTTAATGATTTTACCCTTCCTGATGAGAAGTCCAGCGTGGTCTGGTCTGACTGATGATCTCACCTGCTCAGACAAAATGTATACAGTTCTGTAATTTCCTAAATGTTGTGTTCTCTTTAAAAAGGATTTGTCTGGAATGGATTATTTTTAGAAACATGTTTCTATGCCTGGTGCCGGTGCCGGTGCCGGTCTGTACTTGTTTACCTGGCTGCTAGATTTTCCAGCAGGGTTTTCACATAATAAACAGTGATGGCCATATTTCTCAGGTATCCACTTGTTCTACCCAGCATTAATTTATTGAAAATAAACTGCGTTCCCCACTGAGTTCTGACTGTGGGAAGAAAGGTTATGGATATCTTCTGTCACTATTCTACTATATTTGTCTTGTTTGTTTATTTTTTTAAATTTAAATTTAATGCTTGTCACGGTTCTCCTTAACTCAGTCATGATTAAGGTTGGGTTGGAACATGAGTACGTTTTAATTCTGAGGAAAGTATGGGCTTTTTTTCTGTCTGAAATGGAGATATTTTTTTAATATTGACTAATGTGTATTTTTCTTAAACCTATACCCAGTCACTGAATCACACAATGGGGAAGTAGGTTGTGAAGTTTGCATGGCTGCATTCCGTCAAGCTAAAAAAAAAAAAATTTAGCAGTATTTTTTTTTTTTTTTTTTTTAAATTTTTTTTTTTTTTTAACAAACATATGGGTGTACTCTTGGATTTCTGTTTAAATTTTTTTTTTCGTTTTTTTTTTTTTTTTTTTTTTTTTTTATGTTGGCAGGAGTTTTCACCTTAGTTGAGTCATGTCCAGACAGGCTTTCAGGATGACTTTTCATAGTCAGTGCAAAAGCGTTCAGCACGTTGGCCTTTGATGCTTAGTTTTGTCCTGAGAGAATGTGCTGTGGAATGACAGCAGTTTTGTTTTTTCAGACAAATGCTGGTTTAGTTGTCCTCTTCTGCTCTTGTATACGCTGTTCTAATTATTGCCAGAAGTTCATTACTGAGGGAGCGGGAAATGAGGAGGATTTTCAAGTTTCATTTAGACCGACCAAATAGTTCTTTTTACCTGACAGAGTTTACAGTGAAATGAAAGGCCTTCCAAACATTCCTTCGTTACACATGAACAAATGTATATTTTCATTATCAGGTGCTTTTTACTTACAATGTTTGAAGTTGCAATCTTCTAAAATCTGTTTGATAGTTTGCTTTAGCCTGTTTGAAAGGACAGCAGTTTTACTTGTTAGCTCATATAAGGCAGGTTAATGATAGAGTATGCAGATAAAGTAAGAAATCAGATATAAACTAGTGAACTTCTGAATAAAAAATAGGCACATTTTCAAATCATACACGCTTTCATTCACATGCATCAAATAAGAGTCTGCTCTTAGATAGGAAGGAATAGTATACCGCCCCATTCATTCTTATGCAAATTAGTTTTGTATTGTTGACACAAACACGTGATAATCACGTTAAAATTTTCGCCGTTTTTTTGCAGTGCAATATGATCCAGCATATAGAGGATCAGCATTTTCCAGTTGTGGGCCAGCCCCATGTTCCTTCATTTTTTCCCTTGTGATTTTTCCCACTCTCCTGTCTCTGCATCAGAGAAAGAACACTGCCCGTACCTGTGTTCTTCCCTGCTGTGTCCATCCCTCGTTCTTGAATCTGCCGGGTCACATTGATCTCAGAACACCACAGCGAGACTCCCCAACTGCCCATGTGGATTTCCTGATCCAAGAAAAATGTGGCTCAGGATGAACTTAATGCTGCGCTCAACATTAGCTAATTGAGGAGTAGAACTGTCTAGATTTGATGCTCATCTGATGTCTTGCATAGATTTACTGCTCAATTAGCTAGGCACAGCTTACTTTTTTGACTCTGTATTTGAAAAATGGATATTGCCAGATTCCCTTCACTGCCATGTCCCAAGAAACCCCCCCAACCCCCGCAGCCTTTTCCACTCCATTTGGGAGACACCAATTTGTGGCACTTATGTCTGGGTTGTTTGGAGCCCCATCGATGTTTCAATGACTCATGGACAAAGTCCTCCATCCACACAGCATGAATGCCACTGGCAGTGGCATCTACACTTAAAGGTCTTTGGCAAATATCCAAGTAATATATTTTTTTCCCCATTGTGGCTTTCCTTTTCATACTATTTCACAACTAAAGTATTGAAATGGATCAAGTCAGGCAGAGTAACTATGAAAAGACAGTGAAACATCTATCAGAACATGGCTCACGATCTGTTGTTTACTTGTGAAATTTCCTCGAGCATTCCATCAGGGGGCGCTGCATGTGACGTCATTTTGGCTAACAATCGCTTCAGCACTTCTCAATATGTCGAGCGAGAGTGAATGAGAAGGGACTACAAATTTCAATTTGTCTACAAACGTAACACCGTATATATAAGAACCAAGATGGTCCAACTTGATACCGAAAATAAGAAATGAAAATGAAAGCAAATCAGATACAGAATCATTAAGTGAAGAAGAGCTTTCTGATGAAGTATGAAGACCGCAAATGTTGGCACAGCCTGACCCCAACTCCAAGACAGAATCGCCACAGGAATGATAAGTAGAAAATGCCTGTCTTTTTAATTTTATTAAAAAAAATTTTAACCAATGATTTGATGGTATATTGTATTGTGATCATACTGCTATAATGGTTGCATAAAAATGTGAAAACCCAGGCATTGGTAGTTTTTTAGTTCTATGGCTATTCTGTAGATCTAAACTATATTATATATCTATTTATAAGATGAGGCCCTACTTACCTCCAGCCTTCTCCTTTTTTGTCAAAGCTCCACTGCTGCGATGGTTTTGTGGTTTATGTTTGAGTGCCGTCAGTACAGCATCTATTCTGCCCAAACTTTTCACAACGCTGGGCTTGTGGACAAAGGATTCCTTGGTGAAATGATCAGAACAAAGGTGTGGATATTTGCCCGGGTTCCACTCTTTATAGTCTATAGCTTGGAAAGAGCTAAAATATTTTACCTGATCAAGTCCCATTATTGCAGCCCACGGCACTGCAATAAGGCATGATTATAATAATGATAAAACAAGCACAAACTCGCTCAAGCGTGTAAACAAAGCTAACTGGATATAGTCCTGCAAAAATGACATCACGCAGAGTGGTCACAGAAATTGTCGACGAGAACTTCATGTCCAGCATTCACGTCCAAGTGATTGATTTTTAAAGAGATACTAGCGAATGATATTCAGTTTCTTTTGTTCATGTATTTTCTACTTTAAGGACTTGCCTAAAACCAAAAAGAGTGTGACTGAGTTCTTCTACAACAGCTGACTGGCTGTTGTAGAAGGTTTGCGGTGCCCGTTGTAGGTGGAAAGGAGTCAGGTAAAACCAGCAGGTAACATGGCGATGACTTTCACCTGTGTGTAGTTGGACCTATTTGTGTGTGTGTGTGTGTGTGTGTGTGTGTGTGTGTGGGTGGGGGGGGGGGTCTGACCACAGAACCAGAGAAGGAGAGAGCTGCAAGTGGTTGGTGTGTGAGGAATATTTAATCAATATTTAAGTTATCATGTGTGAAATAAGAAATAAAAGGCAACTGAACAGTATCTAGTCTGAGCTAAGTTGGACTGGAAAAGTGAATAAACAAAGTGACTTGTTTGCCTGTCTTCCAGTCTTCAGTATTCTGATACTGTGTCATTGCATACATATTTTAAGTATCCTAGCTCATGCTAACAAAATTCCTCATTAAGGCCAATCATAGGCTTATATAGTCATGCTATAATCTCTTCTCTAAACCACATATACTGTAAAAGCTGCTAGTTTGAGAGTATTAATGTGCATTTATTATTTGCTATTTACAAAGGATGTGGATCTTGTGGGCAGTGGTTGCCTGGTGGTAGGGTGCTGGCTTACTGTCTGGCTCTCTCACTGTTTGTGGTGAGAGGCATGTATAAGATCCATTGCTGTCATTCGTAAAGAGCGGGCCATTGGGTTGCCATCAGTGTGTTTCTGCCCTGCGATGGACCAGCCTCCCCGCGACCCTAATTAGGGTTAAGCAGTTCAGAAAATGAATGAAGGAATGTGGATCTGGTGTTGAGAGTCAGTTAGGTTGCTTTTGATAAATTCTGATGGAATATGTATAAATGTTAGATTTACCAGCAGAACTTGCACACGCTAATGAGGATGTCTCATATTGAAGAGAGAATTATTTATGTACATAGACGTGGAGATGGAGTGCCAGCTTGAATTTGGCACGGTAAATGTTGTGACAGGCATGCACAAATAGAAATAGGGGATGTTTACTTCCGGGTGCCACTTGAAGTGAAAACAGTCAGATAAATTAAGAGAGAGCATTTGCTTCACAAGCTTATTTCGGCTTTGGGACTTTGGGATGTTGGTGGGTTTCCTCACGTAAATTGCTCACATGACATTTCTATTCTATTAGGAGGTCAGGACTTTGACTTGGCCATTTCAAAACATTACGTGTATTCTTCTTTCTTCATTCTTTTGTAGAATGACATGTCTTTAAGGTTGTCTTGCTGCATGACCCACTTTCTCTTGAGACAGTTTAGTTTTGGATTCACTGAAATAATTCAGAATTCATTGCTCTGTCAATGATTACAAACTCTTCTGGCCCAGATGCAATTAAATAGGCCTCAATCATGATATTACTACCAACATGTTTCACCGATGGAATAGATTATGCTGAAATGCAGTGTTTACCTTCTGCAAACACAAAAATTCTGATTTATACCCAAACTTTATAAATTGAGCATTTGAATTGAGCAATTTTGTTACAAGCCTCCATGTAAAAGGGACATGTTTCTGTGTGTGCACACTGCAAGGAGAGGGTTTGTTTGTTTGTGTCCAAAAAAGGACATTTTTTGAATTGGCTTACTGTGGGGAATTATGTACTTTTACATCAAATGATTCAATAGTGGGAATTCCAGTCATTGATTCTGGACATTGGGGGAATCGTGAACATCACTCAATGTAGACTAATAATTTTGTGGCAATTTCAGTTATTTTAAAGAAAATCTGGCATGCATTTCCTCATCAAACACAGGTTTTGATGCAAATCTGGTAGACATTTGTATTTAAAAAAAGCACCTGACTAATTTTAAAGTCTGTAATTGAGTAATTATAAATATTTTTCTGTCGTTCTATGCCAAAATCTGCAAAAAAAATCTTTTTTTGACAAATTAATGCATCAATCAGTTAATTCTCAAAATATAGTCCTGTGACTTCTGACCGGTTTGGTTTTGGAGAGTCAGATTTGCCCGCATCGATAAGACAAATGATTTGACAGAGAAATTGTTTGTGTATTGTCTGTAAATATGTGTAATGATAATGAGTTGCAGTGTCAGTCGGGCACTGCAAGTAAATGTGTGTAATGATAATGAGTTGCAGTGTCAGTCGGGCACTGCAAGTAAATGTGTGTAATGATAATGAGTTGCAGTGTCA
>JBCNYH010000012.1:41216627-41229525 GCA_039654325.1 Tandanus tandanus
TATATATATATAGAGAGAGAGAGAGAGAGCACACCCATACTTTTGTCCCTTTATCTGCATCATGGTCTACATCATTGGGCTGCATTTCAGTGATTAGATTAACCCTGTATTTGTCATTCAAATCAAATTGTCTTTGCTTTTCTCCATGTGTTTTTTTTTTTTTTTTATAAAGCTATCAAAGCCTGACCCATCTATCGCTCTTGGTCCACCCCATCATGCAAGACATTAAATAAACTTTTATATTTTAAGCTTTGTGCAAGTGGACTTTGCTCTTCAATTTAAATGAGACTTCGACCAGGATTTAAATCGGGGGACTTGGATGCTTATAAAAAATATTCAGGAGGGAATGTGGACACAATTAATGTTGGCTCTTTTTATTTAAGATAAGGTCAACCTATGTCTGTGTCTGTATTCTGTGTGGTGGACCTGACAGAGGCAGTCAGATTTCTAATTGGTAATCTCCTGGTAACTCCAAAATATATATATATTGCAAACCATTTTAGTCGGCAGTTACATATTATGATGAGAGTCCAACTATTATTACAGCTTAAACTTCTTTCTCCCAGGCTGCACTGAAGTTGACTTGTTGTATAGTTGGCTTCCCATTCAGTAGATTCTTATTCAAATTTTCCTGTCAGCCTTTAAAAAGGCTAATGTACAGTACATGATCTGTTGGCCGCACATTGCCACTTAAAATGTTTTTGAGAAACCGCTTCTACATCTTTGTGCTCTGTGGATAATCTTTAGATGTATTTTAACAGTCATCATGAAAAAAATTGGTCTCAATGTGTCCACCACTGCATTTTCTGTCAGTACACCACAATTTCATATAATCGTATTGATTTTGCTCTTCTAGATTCCCATGATGCTGTTCTGAGGTTTAATTCAGCCCCTACTAAAGGCTATACAAGAGATGTTGGGAATAAGACTACAATTCGCGTCATCAACTCCCAGGTAAGGTCATGTTCACTCTCGTCTGTTTTATGAATGTGTGCTGCTGTTAATTCACAAAATAGAGTTATTGTTCTGTGATGATGTTTCAGAAGCACAAGTGAATCATTTTACTGAATCAGCACATCGTGAAAAAACATTTGTGTGCATTGAAAGAAAGAAGGAAATGAAGAAAGAAAGAAATGTTTTAATACTACATGTACCCAGTGTTTCTTCCCTTTGCTGTGTAGATCCTAGCCAACCCCAGTCACCAATTTAACAGCAGCTCACTGTATAAGAATGTGGCACTGGTGGCCTGGGACCCTGCACCATACACTGTCAACCTTCTAAAAGTGAGTGCTGACGAGGCTTCCATATCACAATTTTGATGATTCCTATAAAAAAATAAGCTTTGGTTTGTATTTTTATCTGGTTTCACCCAAATGAGGATGGGTGTCCATTTTGAGTCTGGTTCCTCTCAAGGTTTTTTCCTTGTGTTGTCTGAAGGAGCTTTTCCTTTGCACCGTCGCCACAGGCTTGCTCATTGGGGATGTTGTAGGGTTTGTAGAAGAAATGTTGAAATTCTTTATCAAATTTGTTTTTACTCCTTTGCGACAATGTTAATTGTAAAAAGCACTATACACGTCTTTTGTACGCCTTTTTTGTGTTTCATTTGGCACGTGCGTCTTCCCTGCGTCTTCCCAACGTGTTGGCAAAGCTCACTTTCACGCCCATTCATCCCCTTGCTCGGCCTCTTTTGTGGTGGCGAAGGGGGCATTTCCAACACGCAGCTAGTGCAATGGTGGCGGAGGAAACATGATGGTGGCGAATGCAACCCAGTCTCAACGCGCAGTTGACGCATAGTTACCACGCTAGGGGTGCGAAGAGAGCATGGTGATTTCACAAGAAATTGGCTGCGAAAGTGGAAAAAATCGTGTCGAGATCACGGATTTTCAATTCGCCCTCATTTGTTGCCTTCGCCATCATTTGCTGCACACTGTTTGCCCAGTGAGCAAGGGCTTTTAACCATTAAACCATTGTTTCACCTGTTTTGTTTGGTGAGGTACTGTTAGATGGCTACCTTGTCTTGTACTTAGTTGTTCTCTTATTAGTAGTGCGTTTTTCCGAATTTGTTGTTATTCATTATGGCACTCTCATTAAGATGGTTTATTTTGTGGTGGTTAAACTAGTTAGTCATATTCCCTTGACATGCCAATGTGCTTTTGCATATTTTTACTAATTGGGCAAAAATGAGTAAAATCTAGAAAATCATACTAATTGCTGTTTAACTTTTCTGTTCACCACCTCTTCCATGTTGTCATCCACACTCTCTTATGTTGCGTTGCCAAGCAAAATAAGGAGCAAACTCAGGCTGTAGAACTGCCTACTCAGTTTATTATTGGTGTGTGTATTTGTCAGGAAGATTTCCAGCTGGACTTGTGAACAGAGTTTCAGTGAAATCTGGTTCACATGTCTATGTCTGTGTTTTTTTCAGCACAACTGACAAGATGTGTTTTGTGTCACCATAGTCCCAATCTATCTGTAAAATCAGATTATAGAGGCAAATTATAAATTTATATCTTACATTTTTAATAAAAACACACACTATAATAATTTGTTTATTTTTGTTTTTATTTGTATCTAACATTTGACAGTAATCATAATTAATAGTAATGAATTCACTCAACTGCCGCACTGCTTAACTCTACTAGGATCGCAGGGAAAGCAGGAGCCTGTCTCAGCCGACTCTTGGTGAAGGCAAGGTGCACCCTGAACAGCTCACCAGTCCATCACAGGGCCAACACCCACACAACCATTGGGCCCTCGCTTAGCCTGGGACTCGAACACAAGACCTCTTTGCTTAGATGCGAACATGCTAACCACTACGCTACCATGCTTCCCTGCCATACATTTGCAGCTCCAATTCCAGTGGCATTTGTGTGGCATTCCATTGAATTGAAATGATTCAAGTGAAGATTGCAACATGGACACACAGATCAGATCTTATTACTTGTAGTACATAATGTGGACAATCAATCATGAATTCAGATTCAGATATGTAAAAATCTTACAGTCTGAACCATTGATTGTGTATATTAAACAGATGCAATGCTCTCACTGACTCCCGCTATATAGAAATTAAGCCATTTCCTTGCACTAGGTATTTTCTCTGGCTAGAGAAAGTAGACATGCTTACAGTGTCTTTGCTCTTTTGGCACCCCCTTTCTCCTGGTGTAAATAATCATACCATCACATTCTCTTTACTACATCTTTGCAAAAGCTTAAATCGTTTCATCCTAAAGAAATATGAGGAAGGACTTTTATCACTGCAACATGAACAGGTTCGCCCTGGCTTTACGCAGAGCACAGCTTTCTTACACAGCAGTGCAAGGGTAGTGCAAGTTTTTGGACTGTGGGAGGAAACCAAAGTACCTGGAGGAAACCCACACAAGCACGGGGAGAACATGCAAACTCCACACAGAAAAGCCCAAAGCCGGGAATCAAACCCAGGACCTTCTTGCTGTGAGATAGATTTGCTAAACACTATGCCACCATGCCGTCCCATTCAGATATCTGTATAGAGAAAACGAATTATTTGAATTAGAAAAACTAAGGCTTAAACCTTAACCAGTGAAACTAGGCTGCTTCATCATTTTAATACATTAGTAAAGGAGGGGCTCAAAATTGTATTGCAGCAGGATTGCTATACTTCTGCTGGCTGAATGATAATATATCCATTAATATCTACAGTCAGTGGTCTGAACACAGCCTTTGTCTTCATTTTCACTCCTTTCTTTTAGACTGAAAGTTTCACACAGACAGTTCAACTAAGGTTTTTGTTCAGAAAATGAGAAGTTTTTGAATATTTCACAGGTGAAGGCAGTGTCCTTGTTAAGACACTGTTCCATCTGGAGTTTCCAGAACATTGGAGGTTGAATACCTAGACAAGCAGCAGCTTTCACTTTTTGATTAAGGACTCGCTCACAAATAATTACATTTGAGAACAAAAGTTTTCAGTACAAATACTGACTGGAAAGGTGTGTGTATTTATCATTCATGGACACGTTTAATCACGCTTTTCCAGGGGGTTGTTGTTTTTTTTTTTTTTGGGGGGGTTTTTTTTTTTTTTTTTTTTTTTTTTTTTTTTTTTAATAAAATAAAGTAAAACCAAGGCATAGAAAGTTTCAATATACTTAAAATGTCTAATACATTGCAAAATGAGTTTCACAGATTTTTTTGACTCTCTGAATAGAGGTTAAAGAATTAATTGTATAATATAAATAAAAGACAAATCTATATATTTGTATATTTTTTTTCAGTGGTATAAGAACCCAGACTACAACCTGTTCACCCCATACATGAAGTACAGGAAGCAGTTTCCTGCTCAGCCTTTCTACATTCTGCACCCCAAGTTTATCTGGCAACTATGGGATATGGTCCAGTCCAACACAATGGAGAACATTCAACCCAATCCACCTTCATCCGGGTTCATTGGTAAGACATTTACTTTTACATTTATTTAGCAATTTAACGTAAACAGGGTGACTTTACAAATTTGGATTGAAATTTGTAGTGTTTGGGGAATTCGACATAGTGAAAGCATTTGACGTTACCAAAATTCTAGCACTGCTAGATCAGTCAAAATAGCAAAAACGATGCTCTATTCTAATGCTTTAAAAATGAGAGTAAATACACAGTGCAAACTTTAAGGTTGCACACAGACACCCACTCAATCATAATCCTGAGCTTTACGTTTTAATCAATTTTTAGCTTGTACATAATGGCAGTGTTGTTGAATGCACCATGGTGCTTGTGCATGGTTAAATTGCATAAGCACAGCAGCTTGCTGGGAGAAACTAAGCACACTATGTTCAGTTCATTGAGAGGTGGTAGTAGCACTAATAATAAAGGAGACTTGAGGGAACAAGTGAATGCTTTATTTCAACTGTAGTATTTTTGCCTGGTACTGGTAAGTGGAGGGAAAAAAACCTGAAGCATGGCTAGAATGTGGTATAATGCCATTGGATTACCCCTTAATTTCTTTTTGCTGGAACTATCAGAAGTCATGAGGTGATGGTCAAATAGTCATTTTGTACCATATTACTGAAGAAAGTGGGGGAAAAATCTGATCTGTGTCACTAAGCATAAAATGAATATGGGCAATTATACAAGGTTTAAAGACAATTTTATTTCCAGAGAATCTTACTGAATACATCAATATTTCAATACTTGCAGTTAAATCAATAAAGTTAGAGCCAGACACAGAACCTCACCTTAGCAAGACACATCAGCAGCTTAGAACACTGGACAAATGTACCACTCATTACTCTTCTACAGTTACGTCTTTATATATTGATATTTTTATACTAGGAACACTGGGGGTGGGATCCTCCATATCAGGAGGAATGAACACAAACTTTCACAACCGATGGCAATTTAAAAGACATCAGTCCACCTGCTGGAAATGTTTTCTGGGAAGTGGGAGGAAATCAGAGAATCTATGGGAAACCACCATACAGAGAAAATAAACAAAAAATCTTAATGAAAATTAGGGTCACGGGGTGGCTAGCGCCCATCTCAGCCGACTCCAGGCGGAGGCAGGGTACACCCGGAACAGCTCGCCAGGGCATTGCAGGGCCAACACATACAACCATTCACACACACACTTATACCTAGGGGTGATTTGGAACAGCCAATCAGCCTACTGTGCATGTCTTTGTACTGTGGGAGGAAACCCGGAGCTACTGATAATCAACCATTATTTTTTTTTATTCCCACAGTATATTAATATATTGGTCTAATAACATTTGAATGTATTTAAATAAGTGGAAGAACATATTTAAATAAATTTTTTGGTGGCTAGGAGATGATGGCTGAGTTAAGTAGCTGGCTGTAGCTTCAGGGCTATCTGTAGCAACAGTCTTAGGGTAATATCAGAGAAGTGTCACAGGCTTGACAGTTTGGTTCAGTGCAGCATTTCGACTATGCTATAAATAACTTGCACCAAAAGAAATATTTTATGCAATAGGCTTTTACATTATACATTCTCTGGATTGTGAGCAATAGGCTGGGCTGTAATTTGTGTTACACGTATTTTTGCAATGTGAAACTTGTAAATAAAAATAATAATAATAAATAAATAAATAAATAAAAACACATGCCAGCATTAACAAAAGGAATCAGTAACCCAAGATTCCAATGGATTAACAAGTTGAAACCGGTTCCTGGCTCTCGATTAAACCCCAGACCATAAAGTTGTGAGGTGGAGACATTACCTACTGCACCACTGTGCTACCCACAATTATATTACATAGAAAATCACTGTTCATTTTTTTTTATCATTACAAGGGAATTGTACTTAATTTGGCAACATAGCATTTAAAAAAAATTACTAGGCAAAAGTAGTTACTCTCAGGAGGCTCTCAATAAGACACCATGTCCAGTAAATTGGGAAAAGTAATTTTTGGAACAGCACTTAAAAAAAAAAAAAAAAAACACATAAAAAAAGAATATTACAAAAAAGACACCGACAACTTGGGAAACTAGTCCTTATGTCACAGGCACAGAGACCAAGTACAGAGATAGTTACGGAATAACAGCATCAAGTTACGTTGTGCTGCTTTGCTCCATAGTAACCATGCTACACCTGTGTTCCTGCAGGAGGGGGGGAACATGTGCTGCACAAGACACCGGTTTGTTGTGTATGACACCTTTGAGCTGGATCACTGTGTTCTTGGTGGCCATTAACGAGTGGCGTTCTCTGACTGCTGACCTTTCCTTATAGCCTAACAGCATCAGGAAACATCTGTAGAACTAGTGAATGAAAGGAGAAGGAGAGAGAGAGAGAGAGATAAAAGCATAAATGAGGACCAGAAATGGGGAGAAATAATAAATCAAAGCATTATAGATCAGTGAAATGGTACAGGGATAATTCATGGTTTACTTTTGGTATCCACCAATCTGTTTAGAGCCCTTGAGATGTGTGTGTGTGTGTGTGTGTGTGTGTGTGTGTGTGTGTGTGTGTGTGTCCACATGCCAGCTTTTGTCTTGAGTCTAAATTGTTTTGCTCTGTATTACAGGTATTTTTCTAATGATGTGTTTATGTGAAGAGGTTGATGTCTATGAGTACATTCCATCTCAAAGACAGACTGACTTGTGCCATTACCACGAGCGCTATTATGATGCTGCATGCACACTGGGAGCCTATCACCCTCTGCTGTATGAGAAGCTGCTCATCTGGCGTATTAACTCTGGATCTGAGAAGGACCTACAGATGAATGGCAAGGTCACCCTCCGCGGCTTTAGGACCACCCACTGTGACCCTTGAACTCTGATTTCCAGAGGAAAGGTCGCAATAATTGAAAAACAGATTTGAGGTTCAACCAAGGGGGTATCCACAGAGACAGACTCTTCTCATTTGGGCAGTCTTTTGAGCCTTGAGTGAAAGAGTACATTGGGTAGCAATACGTTTGTTATAGAAAAGCTGTTTTTAGGTATCTGGTGATTTTGCTGTAGCTAGCCATCATGTGAAGAGCCATGGTGTCTATATACCTACCTATGGTGGAACAGAGGAATAGCAATTAACAAGAAATGTTACCATTATATACACACACAACATGTAAAATAGTAACTGATTCTCTTAATAAAAAAAAAAAATTTCTTAATGTAATTAAATACACTTTCAGGTACCAGTGATGATATCTGATGTTTAGTAGTTAGAGTAGGATATTGCTTTCTGTTATATTACAGTTTTCTCAGCTGTTCACAAATGAATAATGTGTTGCATGTCTGAGAGTACTGCCTGGTCTGTGCCATATACTGTCTCAATTGTAAATGACAACTTTTCACTCTTGAATGTTCATTTGCCATGAAATGATTGTTGTATGGTCCAAGTGTAGGTGGAAGTACTGAATGTCATTCCATACTACATGTACTACAGCTGGGAAAACAAAACTTCCAAACAAAATCTACAGGGACCGTCTTGGTTAAAAAGTTCCTGCAGCTGTTAATGTGTTGACAAGGGTTTGATCACCCATTCCCTATTCTACCAAAACCATTATTTATCTGCCTTTTTTAAGCCCATTGGCAATATAATCAAGAAGTGTTGGTTAGGTTTATTGTGTAATGTTTAAACCGGCACAGTCTGGTTGTTTCTGTATCTTCTCCAGGAGGTAACAGGTCTTCATACATTTCTTACGGAGTAGTCAAAAGCGAATGATAACAAATTTCCTTACATTTTGGAAACTTTAATTTGAACTGATTTTTACCTTCATGTTGTTTTATCTATGTAAATAGAGCTTTTTATACCAGTAGAGGTACAAAGGGGTTATCTTTGACATGTACACACTTGTTTTTCTTATGTGCCATTAATCTGTAAAGGAAATAAGAAACTTAAATTAGATTGGACTAAAAGAGGATAACTGAAACTCTGTGTATCTGTGAATTGTGATGGCACAACTGGGAACTGCAGTTTGCTCTCAGGTTTCTGACAGACAAACTTTCCCTTTCTCTCCATCTGTTGGTTAAATGTTTCATTTAGGAAGCTCTGATGGTATCATATTAAATTGTGTAAAATTAAATGGTGATAGCTACCTACCCACCCCATGTTGGGGTAATGTAAACTGATCTATTGATGGGATATGTTTTTCTTCTTGCCAGGATGATTTATCTGTAGTACTGCTAATTGCTCTGCAGTAAGGGTCATCCTGTCAATGTGGTGGTGTTTTTTTTAAGATATTGTTCAACTGAACAGTGGTTTTGCTTTTTGCCTACACTCACTTTAAAGCCACTAAACATAAATGGAATATATATCTTTGTCACACACTATCCTGTGCTTCCCCATTAGAGAAGTATATAAATGGTGATGAGAGTAGAAGAAACTGCAGCAGAGCCCATAAAAGGTGTTTTCCCCCCCCCCCCTTTAGTCTTACTGCATTGAATGTATACACACTACTGAAAATTTTCTGAATGTTTAATAAGCCTTTAATCAGAAAATGAGTTGACTTTTCGGAAATTTGTCTTAGGGTCCCACTCTAATATTTGTTTCCCTAAATATTTGTCGTCAAGTACACATAAATCTGTTCAAAATACCGAAAAGGCTCAGTTTACATGAATCTTTTGTGTTTTTGGTGTGACTGACTACTTTTACTTGATAATAAAGGTATAGCTATATCATTTTACCCTGCAAAGTGGACACTGCATGCTATGTAGCAGGGCTTGTAAAATCACTGTGGTCAAGATGCCTGTTTGTAATAATTATTAAGCTGAAAAGCTAGGTTAAGTCAACACTCTTAATTTAAATTTGTTGGAGTTGTTTTGGGTAACAGGAATAGATTAAGTCATATTGAGCAATTTGGAGAGATGATGAATGCACTGTTTTGGATATTGCCAATACTGTGCCAAATATGTGTTCAGTGTTATCCTGATCAGGTTGTAAGGGCCTCTGTGTGTTTGGGGCTGTAACTTTGGTGCTGTGAATTTGTATATGGACTGGAACTGTGGTGCTGTGAATCTGTGCTAGATTTCTTTCTTGCTAACTCAAACTCTGTCTGCTGGTTTATCATATCCATAAGTTGTTGGAAAGCAATGAAGTTTTGTTGTCTTGCTGGCCAGGACACTGAATCAGAATTTCTCAGTGCCAGCTTTAATTACAACCCCAGGCAAAGATTATGGGATTAACACACTCAGGGGATGTTCTCCATGCCTTTATCACTTCTGACACAAAACTATTCGCAATACCTGAACATTTTGGCTTTGTGAAACATACCTCAAACAAATTAAATTATTTTATTTAATGGCATATATTTGTCAAGATTATTAGAGGAATGGAATCACTCAATAATGAGGAAAAAATTATGAACTCATCAACAGCAACAACAACAAAATATATTTCGTTGCACCTCCTCATGCCTGAATTCTTTAAGCCATGGATTTCACAAATATATTTATATTATATTACTAATAAACTATACTCTCCATCAATCTGGCTCCAACTTTCTGAAATAGCAGCTGGTAGATCAGGTTTGCAGATGGAGTTTTGTCATGAACCTTTTTTATATTCTTATTTTACATTTTTGCCATAGATTTTTAATCGGATTGAGAAACGGACTGTTTGCTAGTCCTGTCATTTAGTTAAAAAATGCCATTCAAGAACAAAAGCCTTAGGAGAAAATGGCCAAAATTTTCAGTGTACTCCTCTGTGCTTACTGTTGAGGTAATGATCGTCATCTCCCCTGGTCCATTACTTGACATCTAACCCCATATCATAGAACAGATTATTTTCTTGAGTTTCATTAGAACAGCACCAGACAAAAATTCCAGCATCATCTCCATGTTCCTTGATGTTTCTCTTTAGCCTACTGTAATGCTGTTTTGTTCTGTTTTGGTGTTAATGCCTTCATTTGCCATTTCTATATGTAAACCACATTTCATTCAGCTAATATCTTGCCATTTTGACAAACACTGTGTGTTTTTCATCAGTTTAATTGTGAATGTTCTATTTTAAAGGCATATTGCTTTCAGTTTTCTATTCAAATACTTTGGCATCTTTCTTTATTTGCCTTTATATTATCCTTTTATAACCTTCCCATTTTGTTTATAATTGCACTAAATTTTAGACCCAAGTGACTGGTAACCACCAACATCTTTTGCCGCACACTATGTTGGAATTTCCTCCTGAAGATTTATAATCCTTTCCAATGTAAGCACTCTCTCTTAAAGGCAGAGTAATCTGCATTTTCAAATACAAATTACAAGGTGATTCAGTATTTTTCTCATTAAGCGATTG
Source organism: Tandanus tandanus (assembly GCA_039654325.1). Lineage (NCBI taxonomy): Eukaryota > Metazoa > Chordata > Actinopteri > Siluriformes > Plotosidae > Tandanus > Tandanus tandanus. Next base: position 41,227,345 of record JBCNYH010000012.1, read on the forward strand.
TATAATTTCTTTTCCTATTAATACTACTCTGTTAAAAAAAAATACATACACATATATATATATATATATCTCAATTAAAATTGTTTGAGTCACATATATGATTTGTTTCCTAAGGACTTAAAAAAAAAAAAAACAGCGAACATCCTCTGAGTGTGCTGATGTGGTTGTGGGTGAACTATGTTTTTCATGCACATCTCTAATTTTTATGAGTGCATAACTGATAGAACAAAAAAGATGATAGAATGATTACTTGGCTATAAAATGTTGAAAATGAATGACTGGTTGGATATCCTGAGCAGATGCTGATATCCTAAATTCCACAATGCAATCACTTTTACTCTGTGTTTGGTATTCATTCTAGAGAAGGTTAAATTGCATGCTCAGTGGTGTTTAACTGGACTGATTTCAACAACATCTCCAGGTGTAAACACTGCAATAATTCAACTGCCTGATGTAAGCAACACTCTCAAAATAAAGTTGACTTGTTTGTTGTTTCCACTTAAAATCCAATGTGATGCCTAATTTTGCAAAAACACCAGAAGTTGTCCCTGATCATTTATTTATGGACTTTCTCCTCCTCATACCAATACACTTCACATTTTTAAAAATGTGATATGATGTACATTTTAAGCTTGATTCAAGGATTGTAAATAGTTAAGTCAGTTAACCTTCAAAAGCCACATGCTTTTGATGTCCTTTCTTTCATTTGGTAATGTAAATTTGATTATTTTAATTGAATTTGTGTTTATGATTTTCTAACATGAAAAATAAACGAGCATAAGCAATGACTGTATTTTATATTTTTGACATATTTTTAAAAAATCTTTTACTTGGGCCAGCTGAGTTTGTGAAATAAACTATTGTCAAAGCAAAAACATTATTTATTAGTCTCATATAATGAGTATTTATCTAATACCTTCTAAGTGGTATTAATATGAGCATTCCTTTATGGTGCTCTAGGTCTGATTCTTCCTGTGTAACTTTCTTTAAAGGTGCTCATTCACTTGTGAATAGCCTGTCTTTTATCTTCCATTATCAGTTCATTTTGGCTGAATACAATGTTTCCCAGTGACTACCCCACAGGCTTAGTACCCCTGATTCACCTTTTTTACATCCCGCTGTGGTTCTGTCTATGATTACAATAAAAATAAGACCTTGTGGCCAGAGAAACGATCTTGCCCAGTGATTTATCACTGTTTGCGTCATCCATGTCCACCAACGGCCGCCATTTTTTGTTGTGATGGTAATTCTGCATTCTGCTTTCGCCTCAAGTTGGCGAGGCTGAGTAATATCCTCATGGCCGGTGCAGGGTCATTGACACTTGTGTAAGCAAATAGTTTTAGAAAGCCTTCATGGCCGATTCCATTTTATTTCCAAGAGATAACACTGAATTTCATGTTTATTTAATATGCCTGGGTAAGTGAATGGACACCTTTTTAAAAAATAATAATAATAAACAGTGTGCTACTCTACTGGTCCAACACTTCACATTGTTTTTATTGTATGTTTACTTGTAAATTGTGCAAAAGATCTTCTGAAAATCTATATATTATACCCCTTTTATGAGCAATACCGTGCACCTACTCATTCTTGCAGTTACCCAATCAGCCAATCATGTGATTGCAGCAGTGCAATTTATAAATTCATGCAGATGCAGGTCAAGAGATTCAGTTACATTTGTGGCATTAAGCAATTAATGTTGACCTGTTAATTTTCCTTTCAAGCTGTTTTCATCTACAGAACTGTCAATCGTTTAATGTTTTTCATTTGTTTGTTGTTTGCACCATTCTGTATAAGCTCTAGAGACTGTTGTATGTAACATTCCCAGGACTTCAACTGTTTGTGAATTATTCAAACCAGCCAATTTGGTGCCAACATTGATTAATGCCACAGAGATCACACTTTTTCTTTATTATGACATTTGGTGTGGGCATGAACCAAAGCTTAAGACCTAGATCTGCATCTGATATCTATTATGTACCTGATTTTGTTTCCCCGTGTATTCAAAAATGACTATTCATCCATTCATCATCTTCCGCTTCTTCCGGGGTCGGGTCGCGGGGGCAGCAGCCTAAGCAGTGAGGTCCAGATGTCCCTCTCCCCCACCACTTCCTCCAGCTCTTCCGGGGGGACGCCAAGGCGTTCCCAGACCAGCCGAGAGACGTAGTCCCTCCAGCGTGT
>JBCNYH010000012.1:41286858-41297394 GCA_039654325.1 Tandanus tandanus
TCTCTCTCTCTCTCTCTCTCTCTCTCTCTCTCTCTCTCTCTCTCTCTCTCTCTCTCTCTCTCTCTCTCTCTCTATAGTGAGCCGTAGTCATATTCAGTTCCTTCCTGAAGCACAGGATGACCCTCAGAGACGGAGGCCAGACATCCGCAAGGCAAAAATGCTGCTTGGCTGGGAGCCTGTGGTGAGCACTGCACCACACTCAACTGCCAAAATGTTACTCATTATTATTATTATTGTTGTTGTTTGTTTTGGACTTGAGTTTACACCTAAAGATGCTGGTTTATGATAAACTTGTGATATTGTGTGAAATATTTTTCAGTCAAAGACTGAAGTATAGAGTTTACTGCTTCCATCTTCTGAGCCTTTCCATGCTGTACAGAATTGTAGTCTTACACCCCATGATTGCAGCATTGCATGGTAGCTCAGTCTATTTGGCCATACAGTGTGTACAAAAATACAGCAATCAGTGGGAACTGTGAAGAAAATATATAGACTAAAAAATATTTAGCCAATGATACCGTGGCTGAGGGAATGCATATAGTGTAAGGGTGAACATGTGGAGCAATAAATAATACAAAATAAAGTACATGTTTACGTCTTTTAGGCTGATTGGTTCATGAGATTTCAACCAAATGCTGTGGAACAAAGTGTTTGGTTGTATTAATATTCTGAAGATTTTTTAAATATTCTGAAGTCTGATGGTTTCTATTTCTTGTTGTTTTTGTCATATATAATGTGTATGTTTGCTTTTTTACTTTAGGTGCCCTTGGAGGAGGGACTGAACAAAACAATTCAGTATTTCAGCAAAGAGCTGGAACATCAAGCCAATAATCAGTATATTCCCAAACCCAAGACTGCCCGTATGAAGAAAGTCAGACCAAGACACAACTAGAGAACAGTCTTTCTCTCAGGGATGCTGGGACAGGGCTCACATGGCCTCTAGCAGCCATTTACACTGATATTTTGACCCCATAAACTTGGTGATTTGGTATTCTTTCTTCCCTCAGACTTTGGAAAAGCAGCTCTAGCGTGAACTGCCTCTTATGTGCTTGCCTTTCAAATGTGTGCCTCTGAAAAAAAAAAAACGAGACGCTAAATACCACATCTTGCACTTTGGATTTTTGTCAATTGCCGCCTATTTAAGAAAATGTTGGAAAAACTCCTCCTTGTGCATTTATGCCATGCAGGTTTGTTTGATGTGTTTATTTTTTATTAATGTCTTTTAGTGTTGAGATTTATTATGGAGCTTAGTGATATCCACTTTATTTATCTTGAATGTGCTTCAGTGGGATGTTTGGCGCTGTTCTAAAGAAAAGAGACAATTATGGGAAAAGTGTTTCTGCTTTGTTTTTGTTTTTCAATGTCATTTTGAGCCAAGTCTACTGTCATCATTGTCAAACTTTAAAGAGACCTCTTAAACTTTTTCTGATTTAAGTTGAAAAAGGCTATTTTAATAAACTATTTACACTGTTCGTTACGCTACCTTTTACCTCTCACCTTCTTTAATTTGTGTTTAAGAAGTGAAAAAAAGGATGAAATATGATTCTGTAATAACCAGATTTTATATATATATATATTTTATATGTATAAATATTTATATGTATATATTTATATGTATATATATATATGTGTGTGTGTGTGTGTGTGCGTGTGTATATATATGTATGTGTATGTATATATATATATATATATATATATATATATATATATTTATTTATTTATTTATTTATTTATTATTATTATTTATTTATTTATTATTATTTATTTTGTAAATAACATCACCCAACACCTATGCATTCATGCAAAACAGCAGCAGAAAACGTATATAAAAGCATTGCACTGTGAAGTGGGCTACTTGCCAGCATCTGAGCAGGGGCTGCATTTCGTTCACTTTTTTGGTATATTTGTCATTATTTAAATTACGCTGTGCATAAAAAGAAAATGTTTATTTTAAAAATGAATACTACTTTGCAACTAATTGTTTTACAGTTTAGCATGCTTTTGATTATTGTGGGGAAATGAAGCTGTTATTGAGGTAAGTTAAGAAGATTGACAGTGTTGATGTATTACGAGTGACAAAAATAATCAGTAATGCTGTTTATTAGAATGCTCGAGGCTCTTATCAGCATAGGGAGTTATACAGACACGTACTAAAGACATCTGTTCAGCTGTAAGTGCAACAAGGTGACATCATTGTGTCATTATTAAAATCAAGTTTGTTATAACGCAAGATTGATTACATTACATGTCAGCCTAAAAAAATTTGTTCGCTAGGTCATGTGCTATGCAACTCCAGGCAAAACAAGGTGAAATCACCACACTTAGTAGTTGTTCATCCAGCTTTTTTAATTTGCAAATAAACAAATCAAAATATTTGTTTAATAGTATTAAACTAAAAAAAATTCATTGATTAAACATTTAAAAAAAATTGGCACCATGAAAATGACTTTTGTATTAAAACTTCAGTTGTATGTTTTAAATTGTTTTCGTTATGAGGAGCAAAAAAAGTGCTAATTGTGATTTTGGTTTGTTAGCAATAATGTTCCCTTTAACATTGAACATGATTCCATTTATTGATACATTTTATTTTCTTGATCTTTTGTGAGAAATACAATGAACTGAAATGATCTTTGATGCATTTTTCACAAACCCAGAATGTTAAGATATTCATGTTCAGATATATTTAAAAAAAATGGTTGTATCAGTAATTTGTTTATTTGTTATGCAAGTTAAAAAAACAAAAGCTGGATAAACAGTCCCCAGGAGTAATGATTCCATAATTGTTGCTAGGAATTGTAGGATAAAGGTTGAGCATTCACTTTATAACAATAATGAGGTTATTCCTGAGGAGAGATAAAAGCTAATAGTAATCATAATTGACGTTTGCTCCATGTCTATAAGCGGTGGAAGAGCGAGGACCCAGGGGAGAGTTCTCATCATAGTGATGCTGCCGTCCTTGATCTGTGGAGCGTGCATGGTCCATCCAATAAGCCAGGTCAGTCTCTAGTCTCTGAAATGAAGATAAAATGTCACCATCAAACATGGTTTCAGCTGCTCTCTGACTACATGAACATAAGAGAGTTTGAAAGATAGAGCTGAATGTATGACTCATGAATAACCTTTGCCTCTGGGTGGGTTGGAATTGGTAGTGATAAACATTTGGGAAAATGAAAGAAGAATAATTTTTTAAAATCCTGTTACTCAAACCACTTGCCAGAACTATGTTTTTTATTTATATATGTGTGTACAGTGTTTTACAATTTTATAAATACATTCAAATTCAATTAAATTGTGTAGAGATTAGTTGAACAAGAAACAGCAGTCTGGAACAGTGGAAAGGATGGACTAGATAAGATTCCAGATTTGAAACCATTTGAACAAATATAAGATTTAATTGATTCACAATTTAATCACACAGATATTTCATCCAAAGATAGTCTTAAGGACCAGCTATAAACTATTTGGAACACAGTGCTATGGAAACGGTGGAAAAATATGTGAAGACCACCATCAAGAGTTTCCGCTCTTATAAGGTCCAAAGGAGGCCAAAATAAATACTGGAAACAGAATAAATTGTTTTTTATTCCGTTAGGTTGGCACACTGGTGTAGTGTTTAGCACATCCATCTCACCGCAAGAAGGTCCTGGGTTCAAATCCCAGGCTTGGTGAGTTCTTTACTGTGCGAAGTTCTACCCAGGCTTTTGTAGGTTTACTCAGGATTCTCCAGTTTCCTTCCTCAGTCCAAAGACATGCATATTATTAACTGGCTGTTTCAAATTGCTCCTAGATATGAGTGGGGGTACGAATGGTTGTATGTGTTGGCCCTGTAATGGACTGGAGAGCTGTTCGAGGTGTAAATGAATGAAAGAATAATTTGTTCAATAATCTTCAAACTTTTTCTAACTCCTAGTTCTTTAAACTTTTAGTTGTCATAAACCTTTCAAAAATGTTTGTAATTGTTTTATTTTTGACAGGTGCTCTAATAAATTTGTTAAGCATAGTATACACAAACACACACATTTGGTTAAAACCTCCCGTAAAATATTTACTGACATTCCAAATATTATTATTATTCATAGCACAGCACACAAAGAATGCAGCTGATTTCGTATATTAATTCGTATATAATATATCCTGCTTACTTAAATAAAGAAAGCAAGACCCTTAATACTGAGAGACATCACCAACTTCTTGAAGGAGTCGTATTAATATCTTTAACTCACCGCCTCATCAAACCCCATGTACATGAACTGTTGGATCCACTGCTGCACATCAGGACGGCTGCGGTCCCAGAGGTTCCTTTTAGGCCTGCGGAGAGAAGCCAGGAACTGCTTTGCCTTAGAGGGAGGAACTGCTACAGCAGTGGCTGCTTTCAGCGGACCTTCCACTAGAGAGAAACAGCACACAGTTCAGGAGGACATGCGAGGAAATGGAATGAATTGTTGGATTACATCCATAAAAAGAGGGACTAGACCCATCTGAATGATGTAAGTATTAAGGGGAAATTAGCTGAGAACAGTTAAAATAAGCAAAGTTGAGCTAATAAACAGCAGACTATGACAAATTGGGTGATAGTGGATATTGGAGTGGACACACCTTCTCTCTTCTTCAGAATTTTGTGCAGTGCACTCTCACTGGATACATCTGGAAACGTTTACAAATGAAACAGGATTAATTTTGCATGTTCAGCAAAGTTTTTTAGAAGGAAAGCATATGTGAGGTTATCTTACAGTCCCAACTGAATTGTTCCACTCTTCATGAGCACCGATTTCCATGAATTGCTCATGCTGCACATTCCTCAACACTGAACACATGCTGGCATATGGAGGTGTTTAGCAGAGAGTGTTTACAGGTGCCATTAAAAAAACAGCCTGAACAATAGTTACAGTATATACAACAGTAGTGGAATACTCGAGTAAATAAATCCCTTCAAGCTCATCTAGGTCTCTCAGTATTCTTATACACGTGATGGCCGTTTTCTACAGTACACCGAACTGCCAGAAAGCCTCTTCTTTCTTTTCCCTTCTTCAGCTTTTCCCCACCTTATGTCATTATTGATTAACAACCAGTAGTGGCTCGAGTGTGTTCATTTTGTTGGAGCAGGATAACAGTAATAGTGGCATACCCTCAAATAAATAGTTGAGAGGCAATCAGATATGATTTATGCCATTAGATACTGTACTATAAAGTGAATTGGATACTATAAACTGAGTCTGTAGAAGCTCTTTTTTTAGTGGTTTTAGACGCCCCCTTTATTCAACTGTGTTCAAGGTAATATCATTACCCATGGCAGAGAGATTTCAGCAAAATGTCCTGCCAAACTACATTTAAACAGCAAACAGAATACCTGAAATGAGCCCAGAAAAAAAAAAAAAAAAAAAATTAGCATTGGAAAATGTAGACCGTAAAGTGTTCTATCACCATTTATAATGTATAAAGTTATCACCAAGCCTCCACATGCCCATCGTTTTATTCAGAAATGATGAAAGAAATGCATTTCTGTCATTTATTGTTTATAGTTTGTTGTTTTATACTAGAATATAGTTTGATTGTAATTTTTGCACCGTGTCTTGGTAGGAGTGTGCAAGTGTATTACAAAAATTTTATTGTATATTCTTGGATTATTGGATCACTGTCTGTATACATCAGGGACATCATTCATTCTGTACTGGAAGAGAAGCTAATATAGAGATTTTAGGCCTTGCCTAAAAGTGGAGCTCCCATATGATTTTCCTTACTTGAGAAGTTTTTTTTGTGGGAGCTCTCAAACCCCATACACGTATCCTATGTATATCAAGATTATTTCATTTTAATAACTTTTTTATAGAAGGGAATAAAAATTAGGAAACCAAACATGCAATCTTAGTGTCGACATGTAAAGTACACCATTTAGAAACCGTAGGTTTAAAGAACATTTCTATAACACAAGAATATCATTAGTTGTTTGTTTATTTCATGTCACTAACGATGACGTCATATCACGTGACCCGAGTATTATACGCCTCTTGTTCTCTATATTACTCTCTCCCAGAAAAATATTCTTACGTTTTTCCTTTTTCAAGATCTAAAATTTTCAAAGAATAACACAGGGTTCCCATGTGTACACGTGGGACGGATGGACGTACGCTGTAGGCTTTTCTTGACGTTCCAAAAGCAAAACTCGATAGTTAGATGCTTTTTCCTTAACAGTGGTGTGTCGCGCAGCAGCTCCGCTAAAATCTGTACCCTACATTTTTACTAACAAGTTAAATTCTGTGTTCAGTATGTACACAGCAAATTATGCAACTGTAGTTACTCAATATTTGTAGATACCAAAGGTTTTAAATCAATACCATCTTACGTAACATTATGTCTAAGAGCACTAACGCAAAGCATTGTATTGGATGCATCACATATTTACATATTTACATATTGTATCCCTGAGATGCAGTTATCTTGACTTTCAGTAAGGAAGTTTGATTGACTGCCTGCTCTTTACACAATGTGCAAATGAGTTCAAATGGGATTTGGACAAGCACAAAGTAAATTAATGATTCAACACAGAGCGCCGCAAAATAACCCACAGGTTATCATACCTCCAGGCACTGAGGCATTTTCCTTAGCAGTGTGATACGGAAGCGCAATTTAAATAATTTCACATATGTGCATTATAACCGTGCTGAAGTTAACAACATGCTGGTGAACACACAGATATGATGAGCACTGAGCAAGCTGCCAGCTGCAGGGTTTGCCCGGCAGTAGAGCCTTCTGTTAGGAGCTTCAGTATGCATTAACCCAAAAAAAGCTTTTTTAAAAATACATACACCACTGACATGTATGACCTTTTTGTGTCAACTGCATTGTTAAATGAAATGAAAAGAAATTATGTATGAAATGAAGTTTTGTCTGTTGAATTCATGAAACTCAGCTCTCCGAAGCATGCTGTTCCTTTTGTAAATACTACTCGTATTAGCTATATAAATCATGCAAATCTTTAATATCTAATGGGAAAAGAGTGCCTATATAACTATAGACCTAAGTAGACAACCGTGATGGGTTTTTTTATGCCCACAACTAGAATTCTCCACGGCAGACCTAGATTCATTCATTTTCTGAACTGCTTAATCTTAACTAGGGTCGCGGGGAGGCTGGCGCCCATCGCAGCCGACTCTGGGCGAGGGCAGAGTACACCCTGGACAGCTCGCCAGGTCATCGCAGGGCAGATGCAGCCTACTCTTGACGAAAGGCAGCAATGGGTCTTTTACATGCCGCTCACCATAGACAGTGAGAAACATCACCCAGTTAGCTGCACTGGAGGGACAGCAATTGCAACCCGGTGGCAGTGGAGCTTGAACCTCCGACCTTGGGATCAGTAATCCAGCACCCTACCACCGGGCCACCACTGCCCTGCATGAATCTACTCAGAGAGAAATGTGCTGAAGCTATATGGAGAGAACCTTTATGACTGCCTGTGATGAGGTTAGCTAACTGTTTGTATGCTACAGCATTTAAACTGGTATTTGCCATCCATTTCCTTCTTGAATACAACACTAGAGTTGCAAGAACAAACCTGATGCTTATTTATCAAGCGTTTCTATTATTCTGACTTAAAATGTAACATCATTTTGTCACTGTTTACACCAGTTAATAGTCTGATATTATTAAAAACACATACAGTGTAGATTCATAATCCTATAGACTAAATAACAATAAACTGGAGAACCTCAAACCGTAGAAAATAAATAAAATATATACAATATGTACGAGCATTCCAAATATTATTATTAGTCATAGCACGGCACACAGAGAATGCAGCTGATTCCATATATTAATTCATATTGAATACATCCTGCTTGCATGAAAAAAGAACACCCTTAATATTGAGGGACATCACCAACTTCTTGATGGAGTCATAGTGGTATTAAGATCTTTATCTCACCTCAGAGAAAGCATTTTTCCTAATACTGTAAGTTTGGACCAGAAAGTGCATTTCATTGCAGATTATTTTGCTCCTGCATTGGTTACTAAGAGCAGAATATCTGTGGCTCAGTTTGAGTTTGTGTTAGAGCTCCATTAAATGCATTTTATAAAGTTTCTAATAGCTAATGGGCAGAAAGTTGTAACAGATGTCTGTGAAAGGAAGCAATCAGATGAAGTATTTACCTGAGAGAGCCAGTAGAGTTATTACTGCCAGAAAAGTAAAGAGCCGTAGGTAAACTTTTGGGTAGATCATCATGGACTCCTTTCTTTTTCTCTGTCTGCACTTGTCTACTGCTGCAGGTCCAGATATAGTGGAGGGGGAAAGCGAGGAGGAGAAGAACGACTATGTAAACACTCCCAGTTGAAACTTGCTCAGCTGCCCGAGGGGGCATATACTGCAAAACCAAAAGAACAAAGAAGGTGTGTGTGTGTGTGCGTGTTCCACATTTGACTATGCTGAATATTTCCATTTGATGCTGATTTAATGCTATGTGTATTAACACTGTGCAAATTAAAATACAATAGATGCTATTCTCACACTATTGAAAAGCAAATTTCCATTTGTTCAAAATGTAGCCATCTGGATTGAAGGGGTGGCTCATAAATACCATTTTTTTTATACATTCCTCTTGGCACTGAATTCTGTTTGTGAGGTTTCTATCATTTTCTCAGCAAATAATCTTAAGTCAGTGAAAAAAAGACCAAGGGTCAAAGAACGACCACATTAAATCATGAATGTGAGTTATCCACAATGCATTGTTCATTTATTCATTTGAAGTACGTGATTCCCTGAGCAGAGCCTTGGTAGTTTAGATTTGGCTACTACTGCAGTAAACATGGAATCACCTACATTAGTTATGGCTTATGGTCCTCATCAATCTCAACATTAGAGGACCCTTGAAGCCCTTTTTGCTTCTTTTGGCATCGTTCTACCGCGCTGGCCAGGAGTCTGTCCTCACACAATTGTTTCCTGATCCGTAGCATAAGATAAGATAAAGAGATCTTTATTGTCAACTGTTGCATGAACAATTAAAATCAGTTTGGCAGCTCTTTGTTTAGCAGCAATTATAAAAGTGTACAAAAGACAACTAAGGTAACTACAGTGAGCTATATACTGTATGTGCATATACCTACGTACACATATATACCCATACCTATATGTACACGTATAGGCAAATACATAGATATATCCTGTATATGCAAACACATATACATATATCTACATATTCAAACGTACAGACTTATAAATCTGTTCACACATTTACACACATACACAAAAGGGTGCATGATATATCAAAGGTGCATGGTGGATGCTATGTGTAGCTTAAGCATGCTGGTACACTAGCATGTACCATCAAGTAGGCCAATCTTATGCAGAATGGTACCAAGACTCCTTGTTGATCCTGAAGAGGTGAAGGTCTTCTTTTGTACAGTCTTTCCATCTTTTGTGCATTTATCCTCTTGTGCATGCTTCTCCAACCCTGTTCCTGGAGATCTACCTTCCTGCAGGTTTTTATCTCCAACCAAAATTCAACACACCTCTTTTAGCTGATTATGAACTTCTTAAGGCAATAATCAGATGGTCAGGTGTGCATGAATAGGGTTGAATCCAAAGTCTTCAGGACAGTAGCTCTCCAGGAAATAGCAGTTGTTTGGGAACTTTGGCAGTATCCATCAGTGACACATGGCCAAGCCAGCTGAGTCTGTTCCTTCAAAGCATGGATTTGACAGTCGTCAAATTGGTGTGCTGCAAGATCTTAGTGTTGGCACGTGCTGCCACTTCCTGATGATGGATAACACTTCCAGATAAATTATGGATGAAATTTAGAAGTTGTGATGACTTAGAACATGTATGGCCATGTTTCGGCTCCGCAAAGAAGGAATGGTAGAAATTCCTTGTATATGATCAGCTTGGTAGAAAGAGTAAGACCTCTCCTGTTCCTTCATCTCATTCGTAAGGCACTGAAAGCTGTTGCACTACGAAAAGCTCTGCGTTGAATTAGGGGTGCATCATTCAACATATTGCCACCATGGTAAGTCAACATTCTGGCACTTATCATAACGACTGGTGGTTGATCACAGTGGGCATGCATTACCTCATTACCTCAGGTAAGGCAAGAGTTGAACAATGCAGGAATGTGTTCCTGAAGACATGCTAATACAAATCTCCACATCAAAACATGAGAGAACTACATTATTCAGGAAGTATAATCATTTCATGAGCGAGATTAAAACACAGTCCTCAAACATCTCTAGTTGAGACCAATTAGAAACTTGTTGTTGTTTTTTTAAATGCCACGTCATCCTTCTGTTTTAAACCATGCCCACTTTGGGTTTAAATTCAAATATGCAGCGCCAAATCAGAAAATGCTGGGAGAGTATGATGAAATATAAATTAAATCTAAAATAAATTGTGTTTGTTTGCAGGTGAATAATGGCTGCTAGTACATCATTCAAAAGATCAGATGCCAAAAAGACCCTAGGTGCTGTAGATTACTTTCTGACTTTCCAAATGGCATGCTACCTACGTGCAAAGATGTAATTCAGAATATAATGTATCTCCTGAGGCCCAAGCAA
>JBCNYH010000012.1:41378444-41389152 GCA_039654325.1 Tandanus tandanus
AGTGAGAGACATGGCTGGCCTTTGATAACCCAGTTAGCTGCACTGGGGGGACAGCAGTGACAACTTGGTGATAGCGGGGCTTGAACTCCTGACCTTCAGATCAGTAAGCCAGCACCCTACGACTGGGCCACCACTGTCCCCAGAAGAATTACTGAGACAGGATAATATTCATTCATTCATTTTCAGAACCGCTTAATCTTAATAAGGGTCGCGGGGAAGCTGGCACCCATCTCAGCCAACTCTGGGCGAGGGCAGAGTACACTCTGGACCGCTCACAGGGCAGAAACACGCTATGCAGCCTACTCTTGACGAAAATTATAAATGGTTTTTTACATGTCTCTCACCATAGACAGTGAGAGATATGATTTGATAACCCAGTTAGCTGCACTGGGGGGACAGCAGTGGCATCCTGCTGATAGTGGGGCTTGAACCCCCAACCTTGGGATCAGTAATCCAGCACCAGGCCACCACTGCTCCTACAGGATGATATACTGATCAAAATTATAACAACAGCTTTAATTAAAAATGTTGAGTTTCATTACTTTTTTTTGCATAGACAAACATTGTTTGTGGGTTTTAAATAAACAAAGTAATTTGCTTGCAGTAATAAGGTGTGGCCAGCTGAAATACTGCCTGAGAAGTATCATCAACACACAAACACTTGATGTTGTGAACAATAAAAGGCCGCCATAAAATCCTATTTGTCACATGTCAGAATACCACAGTTGTCAAAAGTTGACAAGGAGAGGTGAATTTGCATGTTGCAACCTTGCATGCCAACTCACCGTAATGCTGCTGCTGTATATGTTCAATAATCCACCTTTGAAGTCAGTTCCAGCTGTTTGGTGCCACAGCCAATCAACCGCATACCTGTCCATGTTCCTGTTCTTGTGAACTTTGCACAGCTTTTGTGGAAGAAAGGGACAATATTCCACAAGCCTCATAGATATACATGAGTACATGAGGTGTGACTGAACAGTTGCTTTCCCCTGCCTCTCACACAAAGTCAGCTGGGATTGGCTCCATCTTCCATCAGGATCCTGATGGATAAACAGTATAGATAATGGATGGACAATTAAACTATAAGTGCAGGAAATGCACTTGGCGTTGGGTGTTGCATTTATATTTTTGTTCAGTGCAGAAAAAATACTCTAATCTATGAGCTATCATGCTAGCAAGGATTGCACAGATACGTCTTTGCAAGTTTAACTGTACATACGCTACATCATGTCTGTATGAAGTTTATGTAGTGTTCTTGGTTTCCTCTGGGTTCAGTGGTTTTTTCCCACCTTCCAAACATATGCCAGTAATATTGAACACGTGAACGTGTGTGCAAACATCTCCTATCCAGGATAGGATATCCGATCATCAGATTGTGCTTTCAGCATAGGTTCTCGATGTATCACAACCTAAAAATGTGTGCAACAACCCTCACTTCTCATTCCACACACTCATTCATGATGCACTGGGCCACTTGCATGATTTCTGTTGCAATGTATTGCAATGTTTTTACAGTAAGCCCGTTCTCTAGGCTTTACACTCATGTTCACACTTAAGGGCAAATAGCCTAATGTGTAAGTCTTTAGACTGTGAGAGGAAACTGGAGTACCACAAGGAAACCCACAAAAGCACATGGAGAACATGCTCCACACAAAAACAGCCTTGAACCCAAGACTTTCTTGCTGTGAAGTGAGAGTTCTAACCACTATACCACCATGTCCCTAGATACAATACCACAGACAGTGTAGATTATTTTATTTAGTTTATCACAGATACAGTATGTTATGGACATGTTAGGCTTTAGACATTGTCACATCACATTTTATACAGTTTACCTAGGATAAAAAGTATCAAAGGTGGAAGAAATTCTAATGTAACAGAGTTCCAGCATCAGCGCAGTCATTTCGGTAAAGCAGATCTAGGAGAGAAGAGTAGAACTGCTGAACCTCCACATTGAGAGGAACCAGTGGAGGTGGTTCGGGCACCTGTTTGGATGCCTCCTGGATGCTTCCTTGCAGAGATGATCTCTCTTGGCTGGACTGGGAATGCTTCAGAATCCTTCTGAGGAGTTTGGGAAAGGGGCCGTGAAGAGGAGAGTTTGGGCTTCTCTACTGAGACTGTTGCCCCTGTGACCCAGACCCTGATAAGTGGTGGAAAACAAATAAAACTATGATCTATAAGAGAAAGATATAACAGTGCATAATGAAGAATTGTTTGTAATAAATATAGTTTACTACCAGCATAACATATATTAATATGCTTTATACATACTGCACTGAGTATACTGCTTAGTGTCATAATTTCATAGCTGATAAGTATGTACATTACTGCAGTGCATTTATTAAAATGATGAAATGGAAACATTATGTAAAGACTCTAATGCAGGTGTTTAAAGTCTGGCTACATGATTATGATGCTGTTCAATAGAGTTATGGCCTGTGAGAAAAACATTCTCTGAGTCTGTTCATTATGTAATAATGCTACATTATTATCTATCAGAAGGCTGCAGGGTGAGCAGATAGTGGTTCAGGTGGCTGGGGTCTTCTATGATCTGAAGCACTGAGCTGAGGGAGTATTGTGGTGGGAGGGAAACTCATCTTCAGTGATATGGTGGGACGTTTGTACTGCACACTGCAGTTTTTCGTGGACAAAAGCAGTGCAGATCTTGTAAAAACAGAGTGGTTTCCTTCCTGCTAAACCTTAATTCATGAGCCCCTTATTTAGGCAGAATCCTGTCCGGAATCTCCAGCTACACAGTGATGGGTGCCGGCTTGGGGTCCAGTATAGAGAATATTATGCTCTTGAGCACTGAGCTGTAATTTAGAAACATTATTCTCAGTGCTCAAAGCTATAGCACCGTAAAGGCAAGACACCAAGCTCATAGACCAGATGTTATTGCAGATGCATCATCACAAAACATTACTGCAAATCTGTCATTGCAGATGTTTCAACACAGATGCGTCATTGCAGATGTGTCATGGCAAATGGGATGTAGTGTATCATGTCATGTCATGCAGGATATTTATTTTCTATTTTATATAGTAAGGAAAATGCATTTAGATTGCACTGAAGCAGATAGATACAGAGAGGCAATATGTGAGGTGTTGACTTATATCAGCATGGTAGCACATACACTGTACTGCTCTGACTACCCCGTAGAACAAATAAGAGCCCAGTGACAAGTAATCGCATTTATAGACTGTTAAAAGGCAGTTCAGTAATGTCAACAAGATCTGCTTTTTCTGCTAGTGCACCATAATGAGGTAATTTTAGTATCATATTCACATTTCCATTTCCAGTAGTGGTTCATTACATTATAAACTCAGTGCATGTCTGTAAGATGTGGTGGTATTCATAA
The DNA here is from genome assembly GCA_039654325.1 of Tandanus tandanus. NCBI lineage: Eukaryota > Metazoa > Chordata > Actinopteri > Siluriformes > Plotosidae > Tandanus > Tandanus tandanus. The sequence continues at coordinate 41,381,803 of JBCNYH010000012.1, forward strand.
ATCCTAATAATACATACATATGTCGTCTATCACTCCAATTCCGTCTATACACAGGGATTAGCCATGCATTCTGAGAAGATTCTCCTTGTTGATATCACAACTTCTTTTTTCATGTGACCAGATTATTATGCCAGGTGATTGTCTAATGACTTACAGGATAAAAATAGTGATGCCTTTTATGTTAAACAACAACAAGAATCTTTTTCTCACAAAACTGAAATAAAATAATCCCTAAAATCACATCTAGTTCTTAATGGAGCCTTCAAGCTATCTCCATAGTCATGGAACATGGATTGGATGGTTGTCAATTGGATGGGAAACCCAAAACAGCTGCTGTGTTGCAGAGTTGATGCTGATTAGCTGTTATGTATCGCTGATTTACATGACGAAGTGCAGCGATAAAAAAAAATGATTTATTCAAAAACAGAAACCCCAAAATAGAGGCTCATACACCACCACTCAGACTCGCACAGAATAAAAAACACAATCTAACTCAGGTAGGCAGGCACACATGCAGGTAAATAAATGTTTGTTGAGCAAATGCTGAAATCAGAAGCTTGACGGAACATGGACTCGTTAAACAGACACTTAAACTAACAAGACAAGTGATAGAGATGAATGCAGAAATAGGCAGTAAAAAGCAAAACCAGGCTCAGACTCCTATCAAGAGAGATCTTTTGGGAGCTCTGCTTTTAGGCAATTCCTAAATTTATATATTATGGATGACCGAGTGTTTCATGAATGAATATCAAATCATAAATGAAATCCACACAATATCCGAATCTACATATCTGCATGCACAGGGAGAACAGTCATGTAAGATCCACAGAGAAAGGCACCAGTTGTCTACAAAGTTTAAACACATAACCTACTTAACATGCTAACTATTACCACTGTGCCGACCCCAAACAATGTCCTGAAAATAAAAAAAAACATTTTAATTGTAAAGGGTAGTTTGGCTGATTTCATACATGGAAACAACAATCTAAATATATCATATCATTTGTTGCCATAAGATGTTGGACTGATTTGTCAACTTTGGGTGACACAATGGTTAGCACTGGTGTCTCACAGCAAGAAGGTTCAGAATATGAACCTCATGCTGACTGGGGCATTTCTGTTTAAAACTGGCATGTTCTCCCTGTGCTTGTGTGGGTTTCCTCTCACAGTCCAATGACATGCACATTAGGTCAAATGACTCATCTAAATTGCACATAGCTGTGAATGTGAATGGTCGTCTCTATCTGTGTTAGCTCTGTGACAGATTGGTGATCTGTACAGGGTTTACCCCACTTACCTCACCCGAAGTCAGCTGGGATTTGTTCCAGCTTCCCCCACAAGTGTATTCTCCATTTCCCAAGATTCTGTTCCCTTCTACCCTAAAGTTTTATGTCACAGGCATCATAGTGGTACATAGCACTATGCATACATCCAGTGTTTACCACTGCCAACAAAGCATATGCAGATATGCCCATATCATTAACTGTGTTTGCAAGGATTCAGCAAAGTTTCCAGCCCATCTACATCACAAAAACCACACAAAAGACCTAAAGTAAACCTTTTGAAAGGAAAACAAGTTTATTATCATGCACTGATGTTCAAACATCATCCACTTCATAATCTCACCCCTTCCCTCTTTCAATGTTTGCTACATTACAGTCAAACTGGTTCTGTATATCGTAGACACACTAGCTGTGCTTACACCATACTGCAAATATATATTAGCATCTAGGAACGTCTAGACTTGTTGGTCTTAAGGACTTAAACTAAAGTTATGAAGATTACCATTAATAGCTGATATACGTTCTGGAACTCTGCCTCACCTGCCCCTGTGCACAAGTCACTGCTAAGAAGAATCTAATGTTAGTTAGTAATGCTAATATCTAAATGACTTCAGCAGTGACTACAATTGTTCTGTAAGTTCCATCATTATTTAACTGTGATCGCTGGCTTAAATTCCCTTTCACTCCCTACTGCATGATTATCTGTAAGCTTCCCAGACACCCATTTGATATCCAATGCCATGTAGATCTGATGTTAGCTGTTAGCTCAGAGGAAAGTCTCTCAAAGCCAACATTTGGCCACCTAATCTTAAAATGCTCCAAACTCAGGCTTCCACGGCTGTGAGCCAAGCTGTTCTGAGCAGTACTGTAGACCGGAGGTTGACTGAAAACTCTGGGGAATTGATCTGTATTCCGGATTCCACAAGTAAAGTATTGCAGAGAATGTTTTTTTTTATTTTTTATTTTTTGAGAATGTGGAGACAATCAGTATCCAGTCAGATCCTGCACCTTGCAGAAATAAACACAAATTTGATCAACATTATGGAGTTTTAGCTTTAACCGTATGAATCCCTTATGAATATAGATTCCCATAATAATTTACTTTATTTAAATGTATAAGTAATATGCTCTGAGCAGTCACTTAGCTAGACTGAAGATAACTTTTTTAAATAAAAGGAAATCCATTAACAGTAACTAATTTCTATTAGTAAATTACATTTACTCCTGGTGCAACGAATTCTCCATCCTCCTCTGTAAAAGAAGCTGATGACCACAGCCTAGATATAATAGAATGTTTGTAGTAGGGAAGTGGTCTGAATTCCATACCTACTGGAAAGAAAATAGAAAAATTGTGGTCAATTAGTTTTTATTTTCCCCTTGTGATAAATGTAGTTACAGAGGTCCATGGAGCAGAGACAGAGTTAATTGATTAATGAGATCCTTTGTGGAATTAGAACGAGCAAATCCCTCTTAATTAGGACTCATTAAATGAGGTTGTGGGTAATGGCTTGAAATGAACTGCTCCCTAAAACACATGGCTTTGTTTGTGTGCAGAGTACAAACCGGATAATTTGCTTCAGACACTATTTTAATGTTTCTTCCAGCACCATTAAAATGTAATTCAGAAAAAGGTATGTTGTCTTACAAACGGCATGCTATACATCAGTATTTGATATCACATATGATTACACTAGCAGCATTAGTAAGGGGAAAGAAAAAGAAAGAAAAACAAATCTGTGTATATCTGTTCTTTTGTGCTTATTAGTCTTGGGGTAAGGTTCAAAGCACTCTTACTGCTCATGAAACTGCTCATGCTTATGGGAACATTATGTTACACTCGAGTCAGTCTGTTTTGACTGTTCGAAGTCAAGCACTATAATTCAAAGCCAAACCCTGAGGCATTAAGATAGGCCAGAAATTTAAAGTAGTCCAGTTAAGCAAGGGAGACACAGGTGTGTTGTTTTACACAAAATATCTTAAATAAATTTAAAAATGTGCCAGTTTTATTCTCATGCAACCTCAGCAAACCATTTAATGTAGGAGTTGAATGTAGCTAATGTATTATATGCCTATTATGTGCACTACAATCTAAATTCTTGATGTTTTAGCTCCCTCTGCTGTTTCATAATGAAATGTTTCATAAAATACATAGTTTTTGAAAGGGTTAAGGATAAGTTTTCATGTTCCATTTAATGAACCTACAGTCCAGTTATTACAATGAATAATAATAATTACAGCAAATATTAGCAACTAGCATTATTATTTACATATTACTTTGATGTGAAATACATGGCAGTACATTTTTCAAATTATTATTATTATTATTATTATTATTATTATTATTATTATTATTATTCATTTTTTCCGCTTCTTCCGGGGTCGGGTCGCGGGGGCAGCAGCCTAAGCAGTGAGGTCCAGACGTTCCTGTCCCCCGCCACTTCCTCCAGCTCTTCCGGGGGGACACCAAGGCGTTCCCAGACCAGCCGAGAGACATAGTTTTATATTATTATATTGCCTTGACAGGCCTCTTTAACATTTCTATAACAGTTAAATTACTAATTAAATCATAAATCATTTTTACCTTCAATAAATAAATGCATAATTAACTACTTTTGCCCTGCAATGGTTAGGTGAACTGTTCAGGGCTTACCCGCCTTTGCCCAGAGATGGCTGAGATAGGCTTCAGCCTCCCTGCGAATAGGATTAAGTGGTTTAACAAATGGATGGATGGATTGAATACATAAACAAACAAAGAACCAAACAAATAACACTTATTGACAGGGTAATATTGTTGCAAGTTTCTACAAATAATCTTTAGGTGTTCTCTCAGAGTCACACAGATATTAGAGACAGTTTTATATTTTCTTCATTCTGACCTTTCTTCATTTCAGACCTTTCTGAAATAACATTTTTGCCAAATGGGGGTGTTTAATGTTTACCACATCTATTTCTCTGTGTTTAAAACCATTCATTCATTCATTTTCTAAGCCACTTATTCCTAATTAGGGTCGCAGGGAGGCTGGCGCCCATCTCAGCCAATTCGGGGCGAGGGCAGGGTACACCCTGGACAGCTTGCCAGGCTATTGTAGGGACAACCATTCACACTTAGGGGCAATTTGTAACAGCCAGTTAGCCTACTGTGCATGTTTTTGGACTGTGGGAGGAAATCGTAGTACCCGGAGGAAACCCACGCAAGCATGGGGAGAGCACGCAAATTCCAATCACAGAAACGCTCGAGAACCCAGGCCTTCTTGCTGTGAGGCGAACGTGCTAACCACTACGCCACCGTGCCGCCCCTATTGCAACTGAAAGCAATTGTAGATGACAAAGAAAGACATTAAGTCTCAGCACAGTCCACTGGAGAACAGATAACACAAATCCCATGACTGTCTTCGTGGCCTGATTTCACAGTGAATTTTCTCAGTAAATGCTTCTTTGTCAAGACATTTAAATGTATAAACTTTTTATGCATTTATCTGTATCCAGCTGTATTTAGTTAAAGTTGTTTTACAGCCCCATGATCCTGGTTAATTTGGCATATTTATCTTAAATAGAACTTAAATCTTACTTAATGACTAATGTCTCCATTCTTGCACATAAAGTTTTACTTTAATGAAGAAATGATTTGCTGGTATGAGTTCCTGTAGACACACATGTGCATATGCTGTCAGACAAAAGAGCTTGCCGTGGGTTATTTAGAATCATTAGTTAATTAATTAATTATTATAGTTTAATTATTTAATAGATCTTGACTTCATAAAAGGTTGTACTTGGAACCATTTCTGATAGTAACTTTTTGCTGTTGTAATTTAGATTGAACCTTTAGGGGTTCCGGATATGGTTCAGAAGTCTATTGTTATATGAATATGAATGTTTGTTTTATTTAAAGTTTCCTGCATATTTACAGTTTACAGCTTTCTGACTTGACTTTTTAATCATGAATATATAGTTTAAAAAAATTTATATATATAAAATTTATAATAGTTTGAAACAATTTAAATATTCTAATTTAATAGCTGAAGAACTAAACATGACAATGTCTGTAAATCAAAACAAAACAAATTAAATTATAATTGTTCCCACAGTTGCGTTCCAACTTTTATAAATCGGGGGAAGACATACAGTATATGAACCTATTTAAATTATTAGAAATCTAATTAAAATAGCATGCTTAAATGTAATAAAAGCATTTCAATAAATCAATGAAAATGGCACTTTGATGTGATCACACAGACATCTACTGCTATGAGAATTCACAGTTTGATATTGGATAATTAAAATATTCTATTGTTTTTTATTTTCATATCTACGTTCATTAATTATCTGTAAGAGAAGCTTAAGCCTGGAAAGAAATATCATGGAGACTGGGAAGGTGCGAAATGGTTTCTCTTAATGACCCATCACCACACTCATTACCAGCTCACCAAGAAGGATCGTTTTACCATCAAGGTCATTCCACTTGACTACATCTGTTCCTTTCTGCCACTGCTGCCCTTAAGAGCTTTCGGTTAAAATATATGTAAAAGAAAAAGAAATGTGTAAAATCAATACATTTTATGAGGTTGAAAGCATTCACTGAGTTTAAGTCTGATATCTGAACTGGACCACATCAAGTTAGGAACATACGCAAATACCAGGCCAGCAAATCTTAACAAGCAAGAATGTTACCCAATAGGTTTACTGTACTGCAGGTATAAGGAAAAGACTGAAAACTCTTAGCAACACTTTTACTCTTTACAACACTTTTCTTTAATGTTTATCCCTACAGAACACCATATATGCAAAAGTTTATGGACACCTGTCTATCACCCTCATATGTTCTTGTTGAATGTCCATTCCAAGTTTAGTTTACCTTGTTAATAATAATAACCTAAAATCTTCTGTAACAGCTTAGCATGTGGTAGTCAGGTGCCCACAAACCACTGGCCATACAAAGAATTTCTAACCTGACATACCTGATCAGCTGATGCAATCCTGTCCTGTTACATTTATAGAATAAGAAAAGATAGAATAGGAATAATACGATAGAACAGAATTCTACAATGCTCTCAGACAGAAAAGAAATTTCACAGCAAACAAGGCTTTCATGAAAAAAATAATACATTTATGATATACGCCAATCATAACACCACCTGATCGTCTGCAGCTAGGCTACATATCAATGAGCCTTGGGCCTCCATGGCATTATTGCCACTTAACTTGTTGTCCCTCCTTGGACCATCTTTGGTGGGTACTTATCACTGCACACCTGGAACACCTTTCAGACCCAAAGGTCCCATTCAGACCCTTCTACTTGCTCATTTTTCCTGCTTCCAACACATCAACTTTAAGAACTGACTTCACTTCCTGCCAAACACATCCCACTTCTTAGCAGGTGCCAATGTAACGAGCTTAATCTGTTCTTCACTTCTCAGTGGTAATAATGTTTTTAATGTTATTACTGATCAGTGTATAACTTCCCATGATGGTCTATATAGAATAGAATGCACTAAGAAAGCGCTACTCTATTCTCAACTCATTCACTCATATGCCAAACCACTTATTCCTGTTAGGGTCGTGGGGAGGTTGGTACCTATATCAGATTGACCAAGGTGACCCTAGGCTGTTTCAAACTGATCCTAGGTGTTACTGTGAGTGTGGATGGTTGTGTGTGTGTGCACAGTTCTGGCGAGCTGTTCACGGTGTACCCCGCTTTTACCCAGTGTCGGCTGAGATAGGCATTAGCCTCCCTGCAACCCTAGCAGAATTAGGCAGGTTGGCAAGTAAGTGAGTGAGTAAGATTCAAATGGAATATAACAGAGTAGTACAGATGGACAAGAGAATTATCCATTATTCAAGTATTAGACTGTGTCTGCTATAATTTCAGGCTGAGTGTGATGCTGCTTCATGTTCAGATTTAGATTCTCTTGGTATTGTAATCTCATCTCTGCTTTTTGCAGATGATGCTGTCCTTTTGGCTTCATCGAGCCGGGACCTCCAGCTCTCATTGAAGCGATTCGCAGCTGAGTGCGAAGCGGCCGGGATGAGAATCAGCACCTCCAAGTCCGAGGCCATGGTTCTCAGCCGG
>JBCNYH010000012.1:41398761-41412390 GCA_039654325.1 Tandanus tandanus
ACACACACACACACACACACACACACACACACACACACACACACACACACACACACACACACACACACACGGAGCAGGACAGTGAGGACAGCTGGCAGTGTGTGAGATACACTATGGCGTCACAGGGCTCATGGCAGGGATAAGCAGAGGAGCTTAACACAGCCAGGAACGAGGGAGCGGCAGATGTGAGTACCTGCTATTCCTGCATGCCAACATTCTACATCACTCACTTTATCACCGTCACTGCCTGCCAGGAACAGTGGAATTAGTTTTAGAAAGTTTTTTTTTTTTTTTTTACACAACTTACAATCATTGTAGTGCTTTCAGATCATTCCGAAATGCAAGTTTACATTGTAAAGGTTCTTCTTTTTCATATGATCCATGTAAAGAGTGATGGCTGAAACACTGTACAATAATCAGTTTGGGGATGAAGAGTCTACTTGCCTGCATGTACAGTATACAGCGTACTGGGATTAAGTCAGAAGTGGCACTGTTTCATTTGCTGCTAGGCCACTGCATGTGGCGCTTCTGTTTAGCCACCACTTTGTGGTTGCTCACAGTCTGACCCTTAGGATTGATGGGCAGTCAACAAAACTTCCATGCACATGTGCCTATCAGATCTCCTGACTGTGATAGTGCAGTACTGAGCAGAATGTTAACCTCATGGCTCATCTCTCTGTTTCTATGTCTGAAGGAGGAGCGATGACGGAACGCTATGACTGTCATTACTGTAAGGAGTCCTTGTTTGGGAAAAAGTATGTCCTGCGGGAGGAGAACCCTTACTGTGTAAAGTGCTATGAGAGCCTGTACTCCAACACCTGTGAGGAGTGCAAGAAGCCTATTGGTTGCAACAGCAGGGTAATTCAATGCATAAATACACTTCAGTGAGTGATGTATTATACAGTCCCTTCACTGATTCTGCCTTTTTCATGTTTAACAGTGTTGCTTGCGTTCAGAGCAAACTTGCACACATGAATTGGTGTGTGTGTGTGTGTGGTGGGGGTTATAGTTGGGGGATAAAGTACGCGGGAATGATTTTGTCACTGCAAGCTGAACTTTGCACATATTTGCTAATTTTCACTAATTAAAAACAGGGGTGTTTTTCAGGTATAGGGATGATAGTGTTTATAAGATTTTATGACTTGATGTTTTGTAAATAATTCACATTTTATTTTGTCATTAATTTATTCTTCCACCAACCTGCTTTGGATTACAGGCAGAAAAAACAAATGCTTGTTAAAACCTGGTACAATACGTCTCCTTGTTTTATACAAGGTTAATGTTTTATTGTGGACGGTCCCTGTGTAATTAAATAAATAAATAAATTACAAAATACAATTACAAAAGTATTGGAATTGCCAAGCCTACTGATTTGTGTTTGAGATCAAAAGATGAAGAGAGGTCAGAGTTATTACCTTTATACGCAGATATTTACATCTAGAGATATTAAACAACACAACACATAACACAGCTTTTATTAATCTACCCAGGTTTTTCAAGTGAGCCAAAGTATAGGATCAAAATGTTTTCAACTAAATTAAAGTCAAAAATACTAACCCTGGGTTTGCAATGCGGCACGAAGTCCATCTCTACGATTTGAGAGAATCGTGATGAGTGTTGGGGGATCGTGGGACCGAATCATGACGATCTTGAGGAAACTTGGTGGAATCGTGATGATCGCGGCAAAAGTTTTGACTGTCGAAAATCTTGCAGCAATTATTACGATGTATTACAATTTGACATCACTCGTGATAGAACGTGGGAATCATAGTAGAGCGCAGTAGAGCTTAACAGACCTTAATAGAGCGTAACAGATCTTAGGTTGGGGATCTTGATGACCTTGGAAACACGATTCCTTCAAGTTTCATCTCTTGGATGCACCCTGCGTTCTTTTTATACCCCAATCATGCTCATAAATCGCGGAGCTCCATGCTTTTTTGAATCGCAGAGATCGTGTCCCACTGTAAACCCAGGGTTAATATTAGGTTGCATATCCCTTCTTCACAATAAATGCCTGCAACCCATAATCTCCATTAGGTTTCTCTTTTCTTCCTTGCCTTTATTACAACATATTTTAGTTGTTTTGCAGGGGTTCTCCCTTCAGTCTTCTACACGGGAGGTGAAATGCATGTTCACTTGGATTAAGATATAGTTATTGACTTGGTCAATTCAAATTCTTTCATTTTCCCCCTGAAAAAAGTCCTTTGTTGAGGTAGTAGCATGTTTTGGATCATTGTCTTGCTTTGTTCCTCCCAATTAGTTAGATGCATTTCTTTGTAGACGTCTGCGTACATTCTGCTTCAATAAAAATGACTGAGCCTTTTCCAGCAGCAACCATGCATGCATAAGCCATGGCACAACCAACACCATGAAGCACAGATAAGCTAGTATGTTTAAGATCATGACCAGATCTATTCTTTCTCCATACTTCAGCCTTATCATTCCAGTCCAGGTTAATCTTTGTCTTATTGGTCCATTTAATTTTGTCCCAGAACTGTTGTGGCTCATCTCTGTATGTTCTTTTTGCAAATTTCAAACCAGCTTTTGGGTTTTGATGCTGATGACTGGTTTGATACAAGATGTGTTATGCTGTTAACATGATATAACTAGATGGAGGAAACTGTGACCTACCTTTGATCTCACACACTTTTAAAGGGGATTGTATGCACATTGCTGTAGACTGCACTCCTAAGCATTCTTAGCTTCTTAAAAGGGTCCACCTAGATCCCTTTCTGATAAGGAAAAACAGAACCTTGGAAGTTTTCCCCAAGCGGGACAACTGAAGGCCCCTTAATGATGCGACCACTGGCCTCTAAAGAGATATTAACCAGCCATGAGACAGTAATTTGGGTGGAAAAAAAGCACAAATACACAAATTGCTCAGATCAGTAAATATCATTAATGATGGACACAAAGTAACATTTCAAACTCAAGAGTAAAATGTACAATGTGTCTCATGTGACAGCTTCTAATAAAAACTCACAGGAAAATTAGATTTATCTGGATTACATTATCTATTTACACAAAGCATTCAATTAGTGTGTTACTGACTGCATCAGTGCCATGTCAGGAAATTCCCAACACTACGAAGTTACCCAATTATCTGTAACTGTATGTCCACAGGACCTGTCGTATAAGGACCGCCACTGGCATGAGGACTGTTTCCACTGCTTCCAATGTAAGCGCTCACTGGTGGACAAACCGTTCTCCACTAAGGATGAGCAACTTCTGTGTACTGAGTGCTACTCCAATGAGTACTCCTCCAAGTGCCATGAATGCAAGAAGACCATCATGCCTGGTGAGAGAACTCAATGTGGGAATCACACAGCCTCTTGTCTGGCTTTACTTTGATTCAACAAATACTTTTCTCTTTTAGAAAATATACACTCTTCAAAAGAACACACTTAAAATACATTCGCGTGTGCAGTCTGATGAATGACTCTATTCCAGACTGGGCAAAGAGCCTAGCTTTATGGGAGTATAAAACTGTTCCTCTGTAGAAATGTGTATGTATATATATTATATATATAGGTTTAAAACAAATTACACTCTCCTATGCCACTGGAATATTTAAGCTTACAAATTAGCTTTAGGTGTATAATATACACAACAGATCAAACCATAATCTCTAATCTCAGCATTTCAGTAACGTGAACTATAAATACATTGTTAGGGGCAAAAGAGGCACTGAAACACATTTAAAGGCTTGGTTTGTCCCTCTGTTGGGATCTTCTAAAAACAGGGTTCCATGAAGAACTTCTTTATGAAAGACGGAAACAGTAACACTCAAAATAAATTTTCACTCTAATAACGAAGACACTATGTAATATATCACTACAATGTTGTATCTGCAACACTGGGTAAGACCTAAAAGCAAAGAAACAAACAAAAACACACAACAGTTTTAACCAATTACACCAGGGACTGTTATGGTTTCTATTAGAAGCACTCAGAGAACAAAAACCCCCACCAAGCTGAAACCCCAGCACACAACATCCCCTGCTGGGCCTGCTGTAATACTACACTTTCAAAAATCCCCCCTATTCAAATGTTAAAGAATACTTTAAATATTCCCGGATCCAGAATTTGATCCGGATCGTCTCCAAAATACTCAAGTCAATCAATCAATAAATAAAATTAAAGTCCATTCATAGCTTTTTGTGTACATTTTCTAACAAGCCAACCAACCCGAGCAAAGACATGACCTCCTTGGCAAACTGCAAATATTTTAACTAAAATAAATAAAATAAAACAAGCTAGGACTGCATTTTGGAATGTAAAAGTTTATAGCATGCACATATATACAGAAATATTCACGCCATACATCTTTTTTACAGGCTCCAGGAAGATGGAGCATAAGGGCAACAGTTGGCATGAGACCTGCTTCAGCTGTAAGCGCTGCCAGCAGCCGATTGGTACCAAGAGCTTCATCCCCAAGGACAGCAATAACTATTGTGTGCCCTGCTACGAGAAGCAGTTTGCTATGCAGTGTGTGCACTGCAAGAAGGTAGTCTATTTTTAAAAAGTTATTATTTCCCAAGATACCCTCTCCAGATGTGTGCAAAATTACCTGAAAATTGTTTTCTTTATTGTATTTGCTGACATGGTTTGAATGTGGGGTGGTACAGAGTTTGAATTTCGGAAATTCTGTTTGAAGTTTGCTTGTTCTCGCTGAACTTCTGTGGGCTTCCTCCGGTTACCTACCACAGTCCAGAGATATACATTCATTAGGTCTACTAGCTCCTCTAACTGGCACATAGGTGAAAATCTGAACGTGTACGGTTGACTGTGTAAGCCCTACAACAGACTAGTGACCTCTAGCTTCCAGTGTGTTAGCGCTCTCCACCCCGGCATCAGAACACTAATTGAGGGAACCTCATTTGAAGGAATGGTGTTCCAAAGAAGTAGTTCTGGAAGTGGCCCAGCTGTTTATGATGGTTCATGGTGGGTTTTTTTTTTTTGCTTCCCAAATTTTCTACTCTTCTGTAAAAGTTAAAATACACCTCGAAAGCTGTGAATTCTGGGCGTAACTCCAAGCAGCAATGACGATGAGTCTGTAGCAGCACTCCAATGTTTAAAGCAAACATTTCGATATAAAGTACATTCTTGTACAAGCTGAATGCATATCAAAATGTTTCCTCTCCAGCCCATCACCACTGGAGGCGTGACCTATCATGACCAGCCGTGGCACAAGGACTGCTTCCTCTGCACTGGATGCAAGCAGCAGCTCTCTGGCCAGCGCTTCACCTCTCGTGATGACTTTGCCTACTGCCTAAACTGCTTCTGTAACCTATATGCCAAGAAGTGTGCCTCCTGCACTTCTCCAATCAGTGGTATGCACACATCTGCTTTCTGCAACTACAAAGAAATGACAAATAGAGTCGAGATGCAATTTCATATCTGTTAGGATAAATATTAACCAACATTAAAAAAACCTAAATAAAAAAAAAAACATCTGTGTCAAAATGTTATGTTCATCAATATCTATGTTTTAGGGCTTGGAGGGAGCAAGTATATCTCTTTTGAGGAGCGCCAGTGGCACAACGACTGTTTCAACTGCAAGAAGTGCTCGGTATCTCTGGTGGGCCGAGGCTTCCTGACTGAGCGAGATGATATCCTGTGCCCCGAGTGTGGCAAAGACATCTAAGAAGAATACACAGAACATAGAGAAATACCTAATGCAAAGCAGCATGGGAAATCTTAATAAGCTTTAGTAGACCCTCGTCATAGGCATGGATTTTAGCACCACTGATTATAAAGATGTACTATTTTAGAACAGGCAAATTAACTTTACCCTCAATAACAGCTTCAGCACTCAAGTTGAGAATACAACACATGTCACCAGGTATATTTAGCCTGTTTATTTCTCTCTCTCTCTCTTTTTTTTTTTTTTTTTTTTTTTTAAATGGCATGAGCAGTAAGAGCTACATAATAAAAAAAAAAGCACAAAAATATTAGCTTCGGAATTTAAAAATAGATTATGATGTTGAATATTAATACACTAATCAGTTTAAAACGTACTCGAATAATGAGCCTTTATGAGTGCAGTCCTGTTTTTCCACAATCGTCTAATACAGTGCAATAAATGTCACAAAATGCACTAAGATTCTGCCTGGAATTATATCTGTGAAGATTTCTTGAAAATGCTTGTACGCATCCACCAATGTAGGTATTAAAATATAAAACGAATTAAAACCTTTAAATAAAAATGTTACCTCTTCTCTGTTTTCTCTTCTGGGGAAAAATATCCCAAACATATGTCTCCCCAAAATCTCAGTGATGGGGATTTATTGTAGAAACGGAAAATCACCTACTTGTTTAAGTGAATAAAAGAGAAAGAGCCCCATCTACAGTCCGATGTGAGAAACACTAGACTGGGAAAATAAGGAAAGGTCCTGCTGTTTTTATTTCCCAGCTAAACCAAATAAAATCTTCTTGGCAAAATATCTTGTCACACATATCAAAGGATTTAAAATGGAAGGGTAATTTAAATATTACTCCTTGTGCATATAGTCCTATGAGTATTCACAATTGCTATCCTGTATGTTGTTTCTCAAGTGGTGACAGCTGATCTAATACAGCAGCGTTCATCTCCTGTCCGTAAACCAACATTCCACCAGAAAATGAGGATTAAAAAATAGAACAAGACGGGAATCAAACTTACAGTACCAGTCAAAAATAAGAAGGTGTCCCCAAACTTTTGACTGGCACTGTAGTTGTTACAGATCTAGTCTGATGGGTTGTATGATTAGGAAGATGTACTGAACAGATGATTATTTATTCAAGTAAGAAGAATATTTTTACAGTGTTCCAAAGAGAAAGATGTCCTCACTGTCTTTAAGAACCTCATGCACACCACCGGTCAATAGATGCTCATGAGGAAGGGGTTTTTAAAAACACTCTGTTGGCACGTCTATGAGGATCTCAATGAGCGTGTGGGACAGCGGACATCTGAATTCAGACACGAGAGCTCATTATCCTCATTGTGGCCTCTTTTACAACAGGATGCGCGGCCGAGCGAGACACACTCATCAGAAATCACTGAAAGGCACTTCTTTCTTTTTCAACTTCTGATAGACTGACGGACATCATGGCCATGTGACATGCAGAATCTTCTTTTTCACCTCAGGTGACTTGAGCTCCTGTCAATCCAAAACAATTATAATCATCGTCTGACAGCCATGACTGTATACACTCATAGAGAATTTACTTATCACAGAAATAAGTGAAAACCACAAAGTGAAGTCACTGAGATACACGAGGGTGGGCTGAAGAGTTCATAGGCTTACTAAGAGGCAATGGAAGTTTGGTAAAGAGAGCTTCTATACCAAAGGGATTCAATCACTACAACACTAATGAGAGAAGTGTGTAGACGGCAGGGGAGACCACGCTAAAAAACAAACCACATTCGGTCAAATTTGACCACTGCATCAGGGTCAGCGTATGAACTTTTCAGCTTGTAGTTCCACACACATCTTAACAGTGAGCTCTAGGTAACTAAATCTATCTACCGAACATACAGTACAAAGAAAAAAACAAAAAACAAACAGTCACCTCTGATCACCTTGGATGCAAGTATTCACTTATAATTTCTATCTTTCTAACAAATTAGACAAATAAATGGCTAAAATGATCAGCAAAAAAGGCTAAACCTCATGACATCATTCCTGCTTGCTTTGTTCATACTCTCAGGAAGTCTTTCCTGATTGGCTGTGGCTCTTGCCTCTTGTTACGGCGTTTGATGTACGTAATTGAGCTGATATATCATGAACGCATACAAGTTAATGACAGTGCTGATGCTGAACAGAATGACTGACAGCAGCTCAGCATCACTACACACTATAGCTTTAATCTATTCAAGTGTAGTAGTAACAGTCCACTTCCAATTTATTAGGAACAGTGTACAAATACTGGGTGTGGCCCCCTTTAAATAAATCAACACAATCTGGCTAAACTGTTGACAAGGGAGTTTGCATCCGAGGATTTATCCTGTTAAACAGAAATTCTGATCCATCTCTATCTTCAATCGACCAGATGATGTAATACCAATCTTAAGCTGTCCGGGTACAATCAGTCTATACTCACTGAAGCCTCAGAGTCCTTTGACTGACAGGAAAGTCAGGGTGTTCAGGGTGTATCCCACTTAAGTTGTGTATTTCTTGTATCAGAATCAGTTTCTGAAACACTGAAACCATCAGTATGACCAACAACCATGGCATGGATGGAAATCCCATGTTCATCACACTTAGTTACGCTCTGTTGCATTGTACTTTAACATGATTGGCTCACTGTATAAATGAGCAGTTCGGATGTTCCTAATAAAGTGGCCTGTGATTGCAGATATCTGGATTGTGAATAGGTAGTTATCCGTAAAAAATCCACGAGTCATCCAAAACTAATTAAACTGTATAAGTGGTTAATAAAGTGCTTTAATGAGCCCTGTATCTAACACCCATCAGTACCCATGTTCTGATTGTACTCACAGGGCTTTCAGGCGCTCCTGAGCTTGATGCTCCTCGCTTTAGCTTCACGCCCATGCAATTGGACTGTGCTGAAGATGGGGCTGAGGAACTATCCAGGCTGCCATTACCTGTAGGACTCCTGACACTTCCTGCTGAGGCCTTGGAGGAAGAGGAGTTTGTGGAAGACCCTGAAAGTTTACGAATAGGGTTATTGAGACTAGCGCTGGAAGGTGGGGACTTTAAACGATCAGTAACTGGTAAATCATCAGTTCTCTTTAGTTTAATGCTGCCGGTTTTGGTGGAGCTGCCATCAAACACAATCAAGGGCCGCTTCCTGCCACTCTCTGTGCTCGGGCTGCAACAAAAGCAAAAAATACATTTACAAATGTATAAATTTATAAACCCCTGAAGGGTTTATCTAATGATCATGACTGACTTGCTGTACATTATCCCGCTTATTACATGACCATTAAAAAAAACAAAAAAACTGATTTTAAAACAATTGTATTACTTCTGCTTATGACACGCTCCCACGCTCTATAGCAATGGAGAGTAATGGAATACTCTGCAACAGTCTGTTATAAAGAAATAACAAACCACTGAATACTGTAATCGACCAATCAGAATCAAGGAGTCAAATGAGCCATGTAATAATAAGGAGATTTATTCAGTCTGAATAATTTTCTACATCATACGGTCTGGGTTTGGTCACCTGTGTGCAGTCGAGCTCTGGCGTGGATTTGTCTTCCCCACTCTTTTCCCCCACCTGTTATTGGGGAGTTCGCGCTGTGGTAGTGGAATAACGTGTTGGATATACAACTCTGTGAGGTGATCAGGGTCTCCGTGTTCATCGGTCTTTATCTTTTTCTGCCAAAAGAAGTCGCAGAAGGTGGGAAGTGACTGTTTGATTTGTGTACTAAACATTTAATGTATTTGTATTTAAAAACAACAACAAAATGAAGTCACAGGAAAGTGTGTGATGGTAATGATGCACCAAGCTGATGCTGAATATCAGTATCAACCAACACTTTCCGGAAATACTGTATTAGCTCAGATACTGCTTTTTTTTTTTTGATTCTTTTTACAAATTCCGAAGAAATAATTATACTATCAATAATAAAAGTGAGAAACCGTTGTTCCCGGACTAGTCTCTCGTTAGGGAGTGCAGCTAGTTAATGATAAACACCATCTGTACTGGAGGAGTTCAGTCATTCATCTGCCAAATTGCTCTATCGTTTATTAGGGTTGCGGGGAAGCTGCTGAGCCTATTGCAAACCAACACCAGCAAGGACAGGGTACACCCTGAGCAGCTTGTGAGACCATCGCAGAGCCAAAACCAATTAGCCTAATGTGCAAGTCTATGGACTGTGGAAGGAGTCAAGAGGTCCAGAGTACCCCGAGGAAACCCACATGAGCACGGGGAGAACATGCAAATTTCACACAGAAACGCTGAGCCCAGGACTCGAACCTAAGACCTTTTTGTGAGGACGACCTGCTAACCACTACGCCACTGTGCCACCCTGAAGGAATCCCCATATCAGATGTTACTTAGACTGTTATAAAGAGCTGACACTGGAGACTCCTTCCAAAAAATGCTAAATAAATGTCTCCTGAGGAAAAGCTTCAACTTGATGAAAAATATTCATCATAAACATCTTGAATGTTTTAATCTGACCATTCCAGTGCAAGGCACTCCTACAACCCCAAACTTGCAATTCTGTATTCAAGCCCTGTTGGAAGTTCTGCATCTGGCATTGCTGTTTCGATTACACTGCAACTGTACTAGTTCTTTATCGCCACTCTTTGGTTTGAAGTTCTCTGCTTTGGTTTACAGACTAATTCATGGTTTAAAGGTAAAAAAAAAAAAAAAATCTTTTTCTGGCCTATTCAACATTCCTCTTAAAATAAACTCCCCTCCTATATTTTCTATTTGTCTTTTTAGTTTTGCCCTGTCCTTTCCATATTGTTTACGCTTCATTAACACGTTAAACACTTTCACTTTCATCACAAATCCCACCTCTTCCACTTCCGTGTTTTCTCATAATGAATAAAGTTCTGTTCAGTCCAGTGTGTCCGACTGAGGCTTGTAATAATGGTTTCCTCCCTTCTGTTTCTCCTTCCGTGCCTCGTCTCTCCTACTCAAGGGTTTATCGAGAAGAGCTCTCTCCCCTTGCGTCCTCTGCTCCATTTCTCTTGCCATATTTTCCGGATTTCCTTTTTAATTATTGATTGTGTTTCTGCTTTTCCCAGGCATGCATGGGAGGGAATGCATGTGCAGGTATCCAAACCAATCTGATTGAGTACCATTTTTCTGGGTTCTGTATATCGTTGTTAGTAGTTCGCAGGAGAGATCCTGTATTCTGCTTTCTGTACTAGTTTGCGGGTTTGTTAAAACTGAGAGTGAGTCTGTACATACTATTACTCTGGGTGGTTTTACTTGTTCCACCCTGTGCATCGCCATGATGACGGTTACTGTTTATTGTCTGACAGGTCGTCCAATGCCTGTTTCTGCTAGTTTGAACCCCAAGTCAGGAACAACAAATGCTACTTCAGTTTTCCCCACGTCTCTGGCTGCTTGGTGCCATCTGCAAATATGTGAAGATATTCATAGTGCATATTTATACATTTTGTGGCTGCGATCCCACTGTCACCTTTCTTATTTTTAAGTTTGACACGTAATAATATGTGGATCTCTGGACAGGGCAGTACCCATGGAGGATATGGTGAAAGTGTTACTGACGGGCTGAAGCTTTTATCTGCTATTCCTAATTTTCTGCTTGGCTTTCCACATTTCATCCAAAATACTTTCATTTGCTTTTCATTTGTTCCCATGCCGGGTCGATGGTCTTCGTGGCTGGGTGACTTATTTCGTGGCCCCTCAGATTCACATAATACACCCGGGACATTTTTAGTCCTGTAAGTTCGAGTGGCATTTCTCCTACTTTGAATTGCAATGTGGACATAGTGGTATGGACTGGTGTTGTTTTTATTGCTCCTGTACAAACGCTTAGTGCTGTACTTTGCATTGCACCTATTTTCCGTAATCTTGACTGTGCTGCCGATCGGCAGGCTATGCAGCCGTAGTCTATGGTGGATCTAACCAACCTTACATATAGTCCTTTCGTGGATGTTTGACCTGCTCCCCACTGTCAACCACTGACTCCTCTCACAATATTCAGTGCTTTCTTGCATTTCTCCTCCATCTTTTACATCTGTACATGGCACGCGAGCCGGGAATCAAAGCACAGACCTAAAAATGTGATCACTTTAACTCTTTCTAATACTTTGTTGTATAGTATACGTTTACTCTCCTGTGATAATTACCTTTGTGTGAAAAACATAACGTTGGTCTTTTCAACAGAAAGCCTAAATCTGCAATTTCGACTTTTTGTGTTGGGGCCGTGAGAAGAATAACGACACCGTGGCGCTCGGTATGACTGTGACATCGGGTGCAGACGGTAACAGCTCTACTTTATTCACGTTAACAGTTCATTGGTTTCTTTTGGTACAAGATACCTTATCTTAAGCCCTTCAAGACCCCCCCCCCCCACCCAAAAAAAACCCCCACTTGAACTCACGTCATGTCGCTATAAACCTGGTCATACAAGTACACACAGATTTCTGAGCAGCACGCCAACAAAAGGGGCAGTGGTGACTTAGTGGTTAAGGCGATGGTTACTGATCCGAAGGTCAGTGGTTCAATCCCCACTATCACCACTGTTGGGCCCTTGAGCAAGGCCCTTAACCCTCAATCGCTCTGCTGTATAAAAATGATAATTGTAAGGCGCTCTGGATAAGAGAGTCTGCTAAATGCTGTAAATGTAAATACATTTATTAATTTAATTAGTAAAAGGATACTAAAATCTGATTGGCTGAGCCACGCTCGAGCTCGTTGTGAAATCCTCTGTATGCACACGTGTGACCTCATCACAATCAATGCATTTTGTATTAACGTGGCATGTTTTAAACCAACAAAACTGATACACTAAAGCCAGTGTTCTGTCCATGGGATGCGCTGATCTCAGGGACCAGTACAGGGTGGGATTAAATAGGATTATTCTTCTTCCCACTCCTTTTCGAGTATGTGACAGTTGACAATTTCATTTGCTTCAAACTTGTCACTTTTATAATAATAATAATAATTACCTTATTATTAGTTATTTTAATTATTTTTATTACTTTCATTATTATTTTACAAACGTGTTGCTTAGCAACAACCAAATCTGTAACTAGACTACACTGCGAGGAGGAGGAGGAGGAGGAGGAAGAATGTTACTAACCATGAACTAAAACATTTATTCAACACCTGGGTTTTTATACTTGCGGAACCTTCACCGCGTTATAGAAGCAACAATCCACTCATAAGCCGTGTGTTACACTGAATCGATTCCGGTTGAAGGTGTACTTCACACTACACGGTTCCCAAAAGTGTATAAATATATTGCAGTATTGGACAGTGTCCTGTGGCTAGTGTCGCTGGTGATAGATAAGGCGAGGTTAGCTTCGGCTAATCGGCAGCTTGGTGCGTGTAATGTGGAGTAAAGATACTAGACATCTAACCTCGTGTAGGACGAGTTTGAGAAACTCCCGAGACAGAAGTTCAGGGTGAAGCAGCAGGTCTGTTTCCGAGACAGGTCCATCAGAATTTCTCATTTTCTCCTCCCGTCTGTTGCTGCAGGAAGCCATTTGTACTTCCGGAGAAACACGGAAGTGTCGCCTTTTTTTTGTTTTTATGACGAGTATACGAGGATTAGCAAATAGCAATGCGCCTCCTACAGGACTGGAGGAAAACTTACCAACCGGAAGTTATAATCTCTCTCTCTCTCTCTCTCTCTCTCGCTCTCTCTCTTGTGTCATAAATGTGTGTGCATCTGGAACAGCCAATAAATCCAAAGAGGCATGACCATAGACATGCTAAAAGGATAGACTGGTCGTACATCGCTCTCGCGGTGTCAACATGACGCCATCTTGGAGAGTGTTCCTTGTGGGTTTTTGCCATAGACATGCTAATAAGATAGACCGGTCGTACAACAAGCTCGCGATGTCAATTTGACGCCATCTTGGAGAGTGTTCCTTGTGGGTTTAAAAAAATAAAAAATAAAAAAAATTGCCAGTAATTAGAGTATACTCTTGTTTACATCTATTAGATCTTGTCAAATTGTTTTAA
>JBCNYH010000012.1:41419980-41432453 GCA_039654325.1 Tandanus tandanus
AGATGGGCGCCAGCCTCCCCGCGACCCTAATTAGGAATAAGCGGTTCAGAAAATGAATGAATGAATGAATGAATTTCTAGACACATGTATGTAAATCATAACAGGTACGAGTATCTATATGTATATACATGTACATGTAGATGTAGTACTGCTATAATACGTGTACAATCTAGTAGGCATTGTTGCAGGAGTACTTTTCATACTCATAAGATCATATTCCCAATCATAAACCCATATATGTGAATAATGACTTTACATTTACTTAATACATGTACATGTAAGTACTGACTCCTACTGTAATCGGCCACATGCACTTGATGCATACAGTGAAAAACACCAGTACCATACTCGTACTCAAGTGAATACACACTCTTCTAATATGGATTTATATGGCTTTCTATGCATGTCATTATCACTTACTTGTGAAATGTTATCCCTGCAGATCTGCTGTGTTGGTTCCTGTAATTTTTACAGTTTACCACAAAGCATTCTGACCCTAAACTCTTCTTTTTCTTACTTTTTCTATCTCCTTCCATGCTACTGATGCCGCAGTAACATTGTCTAAGATGGCGTCAAGTTGACACCGCGCAGCACATTGATAATCGACGGAGCGTCCTGTCTACATATTACTATGTCTATAGGCATGACAGGAAATTGCTTAACTGTTTAAAATACTACGCACAAATCCATTGTGACGATAGTGTTCCAGCAAGATGGCGGAGTGAGTAGTCTTTTCGAGCTTGTGGCACCAAACCTGATTTAGAGCACTGTTTGTCTGTCAGTCTTTGAAAATACAGCCGGCATAGTTTATCTAAGAAAGCCAACACCTGCTTCCGTTGAAAGACTGAACAAGCACGACCAATATGTCCAAAAAGTCCGGACCATAACGACCTAACGCTAGTAGGCCCAGCAAAGAGGCTAACTCTAGCCTTTCACCTAGCGACCATGATTACAGCAATGGAATGAACTTCACCTGCAAACAAGCTTCGAAGACAAATTCCCGTCCCTGCCTGTAACATCGAGTAAGCCCCCACTTCCAAAGAAACCCTCTTTAACTGGACTTAGCTCAGATGAGGCGGTTCACTCCTTGGCTGATCTTATCAATAGCAGAAACGAAACCCTCGAAAAAATGATGTAATCTATACGTGGTGAGATTAAAGTCCTGAATGAGAGGGTTATACACATTGAAAATAGGGTTGAAAAGAATGAGGTTTCAGCTCTGAAAACCATGACTCAGGTCAGCAAGTTGGAGCGCTACAGTCGCCGTTGGAATCTGTGGCTCCATGGTCTACCAGAAAATAAGGAGGAGGATGTGCGGCCTCGAGTCATCATTGTGTGTCAGGCGGTTTTACCAGAGGAAAAGGAGATGCTTCCTGCTGCCAGAGACGTCGCACACCGAGTGGGAAAACCTCGCTAGGATGACACAAAACCCTGAGGCGTTATCATGAGGTTTGTCTCTCGAAGACACAGAGATGCTGTGTGCAAAGCAGCCAAACACAACTCCTATCTCCAGAATAAGGGCTTACGCTCCACAGAGGATTTGACTCAAGAGGACAGAGAAAATAGACAAAAACTGTGGCCTCTCATAAAGAAAGCTCGGGATGAAGGAAAAACAGCCTACTTTGTCAGAGGAAAAGGATATGTGAACGCCTCTGGAATTCATCCGTGATCTGTTAAAGTTAAAATCTCAAGGTTTGACTGAGTGCCTTCTGCTCAGGTCATAACGACTCAGGGTTATTATTTAGGGTTTTTTGTTAAGGTTCCCCTAAGGTTTAAGTGTCTGTGCTCTTTGTTGTGCTTAACTGTCAGGTGAATTACCTGCTGGTTCAAAAAGGGAGTAGTTTCTAAGTAAGTGGTTTTCTTGCCTCTTGTTTCATGTTGAAATGCATATATGCATATCACTATGCAAAATAAGGTACAGTTGTACCACTTAGTCAATTGTAACTTTGTGATACTGTGCACAGTTATAATGTTAATACGGTGCTGATCTCGACAGCCTTTCGTTACTTATCAACACTATTGTTTAATACATAACCAAGACTTTTTTATGTTTTCTTACACATATTGTTCTTATTGTTCATTAATGATATCAGTTGTTTCACTACTTTAAGTAGTGAAATAGGGGTTAATAGAACATAGAAAGGATTCTTACTTAATTGACTTTATAAGAAGATTTAATCTAGTAGATATACGGAGAAAGAAAAACCCCAGTAGCAGATTGTACACTCGGAGCAATAAAACCAGATCTAGGCAGTCACGCTTAGACTATTGGTTCATTTCTTATAGTCTAAGCCAGTAATAATATTGATGTTCGCATATGCCCTACGCCCTTAACAGATCATAAAGCCATACACATATCTGTGAATGTCTCAACTGGTCGTACACTTCCCACTCATTCAAGCTACTGGAAACTTAATTGCTCTATATTACAAAACGATGAAAATAAAAAAAATGGATTAAGGACATGATTTCATTCTACTGGTCTAAAGCAAACAATGAAAACTCTTTTGGGTTTAACTGCAACGAGGATGAAAAAAAGATTTGGCTTATTCACAAATTAAACCTGATGAATTATATCAACAAAAATCAAAGGGAGCTTTTATTAGGTCTCACTCAAAGTGGTTAGAAGAAGGGGAGCAAAACTCTTTTTTTCACTTTTTTTTTTAACCGAAACATCACGCCACCAACAACAATATTAGTAAATTAAATATCAGTGGAGCTATTACCGAAGATCAGCGTGAAATAGCAGACTTTTGCTCAACTTTTTATAAGATCTGTATAGTTCTAAATTTAGCCAAACTGCAGCTGATAATTTCTTAAGTTTCCCTTTCAGTTAAATCAATAAGTGATGCAGATAGAGAGTACTGCGACAGGCCTATATCTCCCCAAGAAGTCCAGTAAGCTATAAATCAATAAAAACAGCAAATCTCCAGAGTCTGATGGACTGACATCTGAATTTTTAAAATCTTTTGTTACTGAGCCGTCTCCCTTTTTACATAAAGTTTTTTGGAATGTATTAATAATGAATGTCTTCCCACTATTCTGACCCAAGGATTCAAACAAGGACAAATTACTTTTAGGCAATTGGCGACCGCTTTCTCTACTTAACAATGATTATAAAATAATAGCTCTCTTATTGGCTACAAGATTAAGATCAGTACTGGATTCTATCATAGACGAAATTCAGTCAGGTTTTATGAATAAGAGACATATAGCAAATAATGTTAGGCTAGTCTTATCCTGGATTATCCAGAGACAGTGAAGGACGATGGGCTCATGCTGTTTATAGATTTCTACAAAGCATTTGACACTGTTGAGCATCCGTTCATTTTACAGTGCCTTAAGAAATTTGCTTTCGGCAGTTATTTTTTCTCAGCTGTCAAAAGTCTGTACTACAAAAGTAATAGCTCTATTAAACTACTGGGTGGCATGTCTCCCAGAATTAGCATATCTCGAGGCATTCGACAAGGGTGCCCCGCTTCACCGTACCTCTTCCTACTGGTGGCTCAGCTTTTGGCTGCTCACATCAAATCAAATCAGGTAAATGGCATTAATATTTTAGGTAGAGAGCTTGTCATTACGCAACTGGCTGATGACACCACTCTCTTTCTTAGGGATGAAAACCAAGTCTCTATTGCAATAAATATGGTAAATGAGTTTTCCAAGGCCTCTGGCTTAAGTTTAAATAAATGTGAAATTTTATCCATTAAGGATTGTTTCAAAATAATTCATTTGCAATATCCCAGTCAAAAGTGAAGTTTACCTAGGCATCACAATAACTAAGGACCAATAAAAAAGAACTGCATTCAATTTCAATCCTATTACCCAAAGAATTCATAAAAAGCTAAACCAGTGGCTACTGTGGGTTCTTATATGTAGAGTTCTGCTCACTAAAGCAGAAGGAATATTACGCTTGACATATGCGTCTCTATCTCTATATGTAGACACCGAACTTATCAATGAGATCGATAAATAGAACTCATCATGTGAAGAAATCTGTTTTAATGAATGACTATGAAAACAGTGGTTTAAATCTCCTAGATTTCTGCAACTTGAATAACACATTTAAGATAAACTGGCTTAAACAATTCTTTAAAAATCATAACTCTATCTGGAATCTCATACCTCTCCATATTCTGTCAAAATTGGGTGGATTAAATTCTTTCTTGTTCCGTAATTACAGCGTCAATATAAAATATCATTTTCTCACTGTCAGGCCTTCCTTTTAAGGTATCTTATTTTTAAACACAACCTTTCACCCCATAAATATTACATATGGAACAACAAGAACATACTGTATAAACAAAAATCCCTATTTATTGATTATTGGTTTGATAATAATATTGTGTTTGTAGCTCAATTATTAAACAGGGACGCACTTCTCTACTCCTACAGTGAGTTTCTAGCAGAATACAATATCCCCGTGTCACCTGGAGACTTTGCAAAAGTCCTTGGAGCAATCCCCTCAGGTGTTTTCATATTATTTAGATCTCAACCACGAATGGAAATCCAACAATTATCCATGCTACCCTTGAATAACACTCCAGTTGGTGAAATCTGTTTGTCCTGTAACCATGGTAAGAACAATAAGTTGAACAGATTCCTGTTTAAAAGGGATATCATCTCAGTTCCATATGTAGTCTCAGACTGAAATAAATACTTGGAACATATTGACTGGAAAAAGGTCCGGCCCTTACCCAACCAATACCTGTTGACCAACAAAGTTAGAGAAATTTCATTTAAAATAATTCACAGATTTTATCCATCCAATGATCACATTGTGAAAAGATTTAAAAGAGACATTGATGTGAAATGCTCTTTGTGTTCTGTAAAAACTGAAACAGTTACTCATTTATTTTGGCACTGCCCCATATTTGTAATTTTATTGCTTACAATATTGAAAAAGATTTTGAACTGTTTTGGAGGGATGTGCTGTTTGGACTCTTCAACCTCAACAGAATTAAGGCGAAGCCCAATGAAACATTTATTATAAATCTCATCATACTCTTGGCAAGATTTCATATTCATAAATGCAAAGTCACACATGGAAAACCCTTTTTGGTTGCTTGTTACGGTGAGGTCAAGCGGTACATCGACTCCATTAAATTTTCCCTTTTCCCTCAATCAAAAGGCTATTAAAACCATCAATATTTGTGATCACTTTAATATTTTCTTGTAAACTATTATCCCCCCATCATGTTATTTAATTATAAAAAATTTTTATGTTATACTGAATATTTGCATTTTGTAAACTCCCTATTGATGTTAAATAAAGTTAATTTATTTAAAAAAAACAAAAACAATGTGACGCTCAACAGGGAAGCAAAATGGTCACCGTCACCCAGAATGCATTGCTTTCAAAGCCATGAAAACAACATATATATATATATTTACAATAATTTTAGGATTTAGGATTGTATATACATTTACAGCATTTGGCAGACGCTCTTATCCAGAGCGACTTACGATTATCATTTTTATACAACTGAGCCATTGAGGGTTAAGGGCCTTGCTCAAGGGCCCAACAGTGGGGATTGAACCACTGACCTTTGGATCAGTAACCATCACCTTAACCACTAGGCCACCACTGCCTTGCCCTGCCCTGCCCTGCCCTATATATATACATCACAATCCTAAAATTATTGTAAACATTACACAACAGAAATATAGACAATTTTCTATTTTGTAATGAAATGATCATATCTAATTCAGACAGGCTGCAGCATGTCTGCCTCACAGCAAGAAGTTCCTGGGTTTGATTTCTGGGCTTGGGCATGTGGAGTTAATGTTTGCATATGTGTGCATATATGGGTTTCCTCCGGGTACTCCGGTTTCCTCCCGCAGTCCAAACACATGCTGCACCCGATGTTCCAAATTGCGGTTAGGAGTGTGAATGTGAATGGCCTTTGTGTGTGTATTGCCCTGCAATGGTTGGCAAGCTGCTTAGGGTATACTGGCCCTGCCCTCAACCAGTGTTGGTTGAGATAGGCTACAGCCTCCCCGTGACCCTAATAAAGGATAAAGAGGTTTCATGAATAAATGAATGAATTTCTTCAGTACAGAGGGTGTTTATCATTAACAAGCTGCATTCCCAAATGAGAGACTGATCAAGGAACAATGGCTTCTCACTTTTATTATTGATAATATTATATAATTATTACTTTGTAATTAAAAAAAACCATTAAGTGTGGAAAATGGCATCACATCACTAACATGTATTATTTTTCTGCAACTCTGGGTACTCCGGTTTCCTCCCACTGTCCAAAGACATGCACATTAGGCTAATTGGCTATTCCAAATTGCCTCTAGGTGTGGATGTGAGTGTGATTGGTTGGTTGGAACTACAGTAGGATTAAGTGATTTAGCAAATGAATGAGTGATTAGAAGAGTTCATTCATCTTCAGAAAACTCTTTGTACTAGTCAGTATCGATTCAAAGCCAGGGGCACAAGGTGGGAACACACCAGGTGGAATTCCAGTCCAGTAAAGAATGTCATGTGTACACACACACACACACACACACACACACACACACACACACACACACACACACACACACACACACACACACAAACACTTCTTGTACATCTTCTTATACATCTTGGGCAATTTGTTGTAGCCAATACACCTAGGACACAGTTTTATGTAGGATAGGACTTAGGATTTAGGATTAATTCATGTATAACCTTTGTAATATTGAGGCATTGTTGCATTATTGCATTATTTCCATATAGATGACACAGTTTACAGTGACAGCTTTATTTGCCAATATCCATGGTTTTAACCTGTGAGTATTTCTAAACTTGTAGCATTTCACAGAAATTAAACAGTGGACTCCCATTGCTCCCATTGTCCTGATGTAGTGTGACAAATAATAAAAATAAAATTAGTGTTGTCCATGTTGCTCCCCACTGTTAGGTCAGGTAAAAACATGGTGGGGGTTTTTTTTGTTTGTTTTTGTTTAAAAAAATTTTTTTTGTTAAATAATACATTTTTGTTTACGCCTGAAATTTAACTATTATTTAATTATATAATTCGGAGCAGTAAATCTGAAGGCTATGCAATATTGGTATCTGTGTTGCTGTAATGAATACGTGAGTAGAAATTTTCATTGTATCCTTTTCAGGTGTTGGTCTGGAAAGGTAGGTCATTTTGGTTTAGAACAACTGTAAACAAAATAAAGTGTAACCACATTTCAGTTTCCAAATTCAAATGCTAAACTGCAGACTGCGTCTCACTGCTACAGATATAAATATTGCTGGGTCTTATGCGCCTGTGACTTCGACCGGGGACCTTGGGGCAGAGTCCGCAAGTCTTGGGCATGAAATCTAAGCAGGCTTCACGAAATTTGCGAATCCTCCAACAATAGATGATAGGGTTAAATACTGCCTTTAGATAACTGAGCCACAGAGCCCCTATGCTGACTGGATAAAATGCTGGACTGATGTAGAAGCGGTGACTGAAAACTGCCAACAGGCTTACCACTGTATGAGGCAGCCAGCACACAGAGAAGCCAATGAAGAGGATGAGGATGGTGGTGAAGGCCCTGGTTTTGAAGCTCATGTCCACATTGACCTGTGGGGTGCGCTGCAGACCTGTAAGACCAAGCTTGAGTCCTGCACAGTCTTCAGCAATGTGGGTGTGGATACGCAACGCGTTTCTCCGCACTGTGTTCAGAATACACAGGTAGGAGTACAGCATGACACTAAATGGAACAAAGAAAACTGCCACTGCTAACAGCACCATGTAACCCCGTTCTGCCAGTGAGTCACTATATCCCAGGATACACTGGGGCACCCGTTCTACGATGATACCAGTCTTCCATCTGACAATTGATGGAAGTGCCACACAGAAAGACAGAGCCCATGAGGCTGCAATCAGGACTTTGGCACGATGTGGCGTTAACTTGTCTTGCCGCTGCACGATAATGAGAAAGCGATCCACGCTGATGATGAGCAGGATGGAGACGCCCTCCAGAACAAAGAACCAGTAAAGCACGACAGATGCTCGGCAGAATCCTACTCCAAAACTCCAGTGCGTGGAGGCCACAGTCACAGCAGTGAAAGGCATACACAGCAGAGACAGCATAATGTCTGAGAAGGCTAGTGTGGCTAGAAGCAAGTTGATAGCTGATCGCATTGCTGGCTTCTGATAGACGATCAAACAGACTATTGAATTGCCCAAGAAACCAATGGTAATCATGAAGATCATGATGGCAGCCAAAGCCACCCTAATGACCACTGGAATTAAACTAGTCTCAACCTCTTGCAGCTCCGGCTCTGCTGGTCCAAGCAGGCCACATCGTTCCAGTGAGCTGGCATTACATAGAGACATAGCAGTTGTTATCTAGCAATATCAGTCCATTTTTGAGGTGTTGATGCTAATCCATGGTCAAGTGATCAGTCCATTTGGCAATATACAATTCAAATAACCTGAAACAAAAGAGGATATTAATTATGAAATGAATTATGGTATTTATATTTATATTTATATATATATAATATACAGTATTTATATTATCCTGTAAGTCTTAAGGGAGCAGGTTCTTGTTATGCTATGTTGTGTCATTAGTGCAATTTAAATATGTATTATTATGTTTGATTATTAGTATATTAGTTTCTACAAAAATGACTGTAGATAAGATTTCATTACATTTCTCTGATACTAGATGCAGTTGTTACCCCTCAGCCATTATGGCTGGAGGGGTATTGTCGTTGGCTTGGCAGCCGGGCGGCATGATAGCTTTCTGAACTTTCGCATAGGCACTCCCTATGACCTAAACCTGTGCGTGGGCTAGCTAATTTGCATATGTGACCTTTGACCTTGGCACAGTGACCTTGAACATACAAAGTTTGTCCGGGCCATTGCTCGGCTCATATGCATGATAGTTTTCTGAACTTTTGCATTGGCACTCCCTATGACCTAAACCTGTACATGGGCTAGCTAATTTGCATTTGTGACCTTTGACCCTGGCACAGTGACCTTGAACATATAAAGTTTGTCTGGGCCATTGCTCGGCTCATATGCATGATAGCTTTATGAAATTTTGCATAGGCATTCCCTATGACCTAAACCTGTGCGTAGGGTGGCTAATAAAATGTTGATTGTCCGAAACTGTTTGTATGGGGGATGGCTTCTGTCCTCCGTGAGCTTGAGGTGTCCTGACTGAGGGGTTATGACGTTCTGTAGAATGGCTATTTTTTTTGTGAGCAGATTATAAATAAACTGTATATTTTGGTGGACATCATAGTAATGGATTGGTTGGCCTTTGTTAAAGCCCCACTGACCAAGTGTTTGGTCTCTTTATAGTATAGCTATAAAGTATAGTATCTTTATAGTATAGCTATAAAGCTTTCAAGTATAGCTACATTGAAATGTAAACCCTGTAACAGAAAGGCTCTTTTTTAATGTACAGTATGTAGCCTCTTTTCTTTCTTACATTTCCTCTGGCTGAATTTATTTTTGGAAAAATCACTGCTTTGTACAACCTGATCTTACTGAAACAATTCATTGAATGAATGTGATAAGAATGTTAAAAGAAATGATCTCTGAAATTTGAAACGTGGTTTATCTTTTCAGACCTAAATGATTATTCCCAAGAAGACCTTTAACCCACAGGGAATAACAAAATCACATGAGTAGATACCGGCTTAATTAAAAAACTAAAACAAAAAACAGTGTTCCGTGCTCGGCTGCCTGATTAGAAAAGGAAAATGTACAAATGTTAGCCATCACTCAAGACCCATTACTTTCATTTTTTTCTAACATTCTTTAAAACTCTTTCAAACAACATAAAGCTGAATCATTATACAGGTCTCAATGCGATATACCACAAATACACATTAGTTACAACTGACCAAGAAATTTGATAGTTATAACTACTCTGAGTGATTAGTATAAAAAAACCCTGGATGTGCTGTATGCCTAAACAGAGATACAGAAAGTATTGTGACATAGATCAAAATATTCTATGCACACTCCCCCATTAGATACTCCAGTTGCCATGGTTACTGTGATGACAAGAAAATTTGAACAGAATTCAGCACTATCCTTTAATACACACACAGTCATACATTAAACAATATCAGTAAATAATAATATCAATAAACAGTAACAATACCTAAAGACCTGTTAAGACATGATGTCTTCAGATTTACATATTTATTTTTACTAAATTCATAAACTTTTAAAATTTCTATAAAGCAAACATTTAATACACTGAATCATTAGAGAGTAATGTGAGAGCTGCAGCAACTAATGTCTAATGTCTAATGTCTAATGTCATATCAGTAACTTGGATGAAAAATCGTTTCCAACACTTCCTCATCATTTAGTTCACATGTAAGCAGTAATTTCATCTCACTGAAGGACAGGACAGATAATTATATACTTTCAGTCACACGCAATAGATTTTTAAAAATGTACTTTCCAAGAATAGTGTTTTTAAGAGAGAGTAACCTAATCGGAAATTGGTTAAGAGATTAAAACACTCTCTCACTCATTTGCCAAACCCCCTATTCGTTCTAGGGTCTCGGGGAGGCTGGAGCCTATCTCAGCCAACACTGGGTAAAGGTGGGATACACCCTGAACAGCTCAGCAGACCATTGTCCTGCCAACAGACATGCAACCATTCACACCTGTGGGCAATTTGGAACAGCCAATTCGCCTAATGTGCATGTCTTTGGACGGTGGGAGGAAACCGGAGTACCCAGAGGAAAGCCACTCAAGCATGGGGAGAACATGCAAACTCCACACAGAAACACCTGAGCCTGGGACTCGAACCCAGGACCTTCTTGCCGTGAGGTGGACGTG
The DNA here is from genome assembly GCA_039654325.1 of Tandanus tandanus. NCBI lineage: Eukaryota > Metazoa > Chordata > Actinopteri > Siluriformes > Plotosidae > Tandanus > Tandanus tandanus. The sequence continues at coordinate 41,430,792 of JBCNYH010000012.1, forward strand.
CTAACCACTATACCACCGTGTCGCCCTGAGATTACCACAAGTAGTATTATTATCTTATATCTGAACTCCGTTGCATATATGTACTTAAATAGAACTTGTGTCTTGTTTTATAACAAACAAACAAGCAAACAAACAAATAAACAATCCCCTGCAAAAAACCTTGCTATTGCTACTGGTTTCCTCCGGTTTGATTTTTAATAACTCGAATCTCTTAACTACTGCTGCTTTACATTAAATAAGATTCATGTCTTTTTCCCTCCAGTCTGAAACTGCATGATATACAGTGTACACACACCCTTTTAATATCTCTTTATTAATATACAGACCAACAAATCTGAATAATTGTTTAATTGGTTAATTGGTGAATGGCTAATTATTCTATCCCAAAAAAGTGCAAACTCCTTTTTATAACCTTTGGGCAGAGATCCTGGACATTCACAACAATAATTATAGCCTTAATCATACACAACTATTATTTCTAGCAGCATTTGTATGCATACACAGACGTAGGGTCCACTTGAACACAAGGATATCATTGAGAAAAGCCACTTAAACCGTTGCTGTATCATGTTATCAAACTTGTTGCTTAGATACAAGAGATAATGTTGACTGAAGAGACCCACAGCATAATGGCATCAGGAAATCAAGATACAAAGGTTTTTATCTGTATGCATGCACAAGGGATGACTGGACCCGGTGCACACTACATCTTTCACTTGTTGCACTGTTTATTTCACTGAACAGGACTGACCTGGGTTATAGGTATCAACACCATCTTAATCAATAGAAAGGAATAGAAGGCATAGCTTAAAACTCTCAATCATTTATAATATTATGATGTGATTCTATTATTTGGCATTATTTAATTACAGCATGACGTCCTAGGTGCACGCGCTTGCTTTTAACCCTCTTGACTGCGCATTAAAGACCCAAACACGTGTCATTCATTCAAGAATATAATACAAATCACCTTAATATAATCTAACCCACTGTCGGATTCCCTCCTAAATGATCCTAAATGATCCCATGCAGTGCAGTAACCTCTGACTGCCGAATAGCAGGAATATGAGACATCATCATAGAAAAAAATAATATAAAGAGAGAAAATAAAACACACAATACCTCCTCTGCCAAAGATATATAAGGATGTAGATGGTCGTCTGTGTCATCTGTCTGTTATGCAAAGCTAATCTCTCTCTCTCTCTCTCTCTCTCTCTCTCTCTCTCTCTCTCTCTCTCTCTCTCTCATATATATATATATATATATGATTATGATTTGCCCATGAATCAGAGCTCCATCATTCCACCCCTGTCCTGTCTGCCAAAGCATAAAACTGCTGGCGCAGAGGGGGGAAATACGCCTATAGCAGGCGATACCTGACGCCTGGCAACACTCGTTGAGGCGTTCACTCACTAGTGTTCACTGAACATGTGAATAAACACATAACACGGTTTACGGCTGTGGGAAGCGTGAACCATTGGCCACCGCACCTGATGGCTGTCACCAGGGAAACCATTCAGCCTTCATCCACTCCATCAATCTGTACACTTTGTACCCTTTGACGTCACACCAAGACCCACACACTATAATTCACACACACACACACACACACACACACACACACACACACACACACACACACACACACACACACACACACAC
>JBCNYH010000012.1:41471447-41485505 GCA_039654325.1 Tandanus tandanus
ACACACACACACACACACACACACACACACACACACACACACACACACACACACACACACACACACACACTTGCTGTGAGGTGGACGTGCTAACCACTATGCCACTGTGCCACCCAGAATTAAAGCTAATATTGAATATTTGGTTTGATTTGAGTTTATTGGGTAAAAATCATACATGTATATGTATACCACAGAATACATATCACCGAGGATAACACATGGAAGTATACAATAAGCACACTTATTTCCATTGTGGTCCTCCGATTGTATTATACTGTACTGTAAAAAGAATGCATGTTGCCATTAGAGAATATATATTGTATTATGTATACCATCTATTAGTATACACTACACAGGAATTGCATGATCAGATTTGTCTGTTATATCTGAAGGTGAAATCATTATTTGGAGTGGATAATGCCTGAATCAAAATGATGGTCACTCACAGTTTGTCATGGTCACTGAAGCAGGCAGAATCATCACTATCCCAGTTTAAAATGGAAAAATAAACCATAAAAATCTCTCTCTCTCTTTTTTTTTTGTATTTCATGATGGTATATACAAAAATTTTTAATTAGTGTTCAAACACAGCTTTATAAAGCCAGGTTTATTAAGTGTCCATGTTAACTTTAACTCTAAATGAGTATGATCAAAAAACTCCATTAGCTCTGCAGCGTTATTCACTCCGCTCAAAGCAAACAGCTCACCTGACCAGTCTCTGTCATATGTAAATATAAACTATAAAAATCTCGTTTTAGCTTTTTTTCCTTGTATTTCCATGTAGTGTACACTAGATGTTTGAGCCGGAGCCAGTTTTCTTATGTGTCTTTGTAATATGTCGGCTACTAAGCTCTAAATGAGTATGCTCAAAAGACTATGTAGTGCTATTAGCTTGGCTCAAAGCACAGAACTCACCTGACCTGCCTCTCTTGTGGTTAAAATATGTAAATACAAACTATAAACATCTTGTTTTAGTTTGCGTTTTTATTATGTTTGTGTATAGTACTAGTAAAACTCTGAACTGAGTTTAAAGAAACACCACTATACAGCTCTTATGTGCTGCACCTGCTCATGGCTGTGCTGGGAGCCCACCTGTATCCATCATGACTTAAAAATCTTAAAAAATAAACCATAAAAATCATTTTACTTGCTTAAGTTTTCATGTAGTATATACTACAATAATTATGCATTGCAAGCTCAATGTAAGACTCTAGAATTGAATAGTCCTATTCCTGGGGATTTTTAGCGACATCCACCTTGCTTTCGGTGCATAACTGTTAATTGTTGTGTTCATGATTTCTTTATTCTATTTTCTTTTGACTGACCACCTTCCGTCCATCCACCCATGGTATGAGGTCAATCCACCAAAAGATACTATATATTTTGACACTGCTCAACTACTTTCCACTATCATTATCTCTCATCTTCAACTTTCACTACTGATTATTTAATTTTAGTCTCTTCTCTCCTTGTTTGAGTGTTTTACCCGAGGGAGAAAGAGAAACCAGTATGGAATACACACCGTAAATGTAGAATTGCATAACTGTTGCATTAATATTACCAAATTAATGAATATTGTGAGGCTTATATGTGTGTGATGTGATGGCATTCTACTAGAAATATAGTTGATGCGAAATTAATTGTGTTCATATTTGTGTTGTGTGTGTGTGTTGTGTGTTTGTGTATGTGTGTGTACTCTTGGAATGGTGGCCTGAGGCCCAGTGCTGCGTCTCACAGATAAAGCCTCCGAACTTGTGAAAGCCGTGCTGTGAGGGGGCCCTCTCTATCACCGTGGCAACCCCAGAACATTCCCGTGGTTTTCCTTCGCCACCTCTTTTGGGCTTTCATCATGGCACTGAAGAGATTGCCTGCCCCATCCCCCCTTCTCTCACATGCGCACACATCATTTCCTCTCCTATCTCCATCAAAGGTCCTCAATATAAAAATAACGAAACTGTTTGCCCAGTCTGGAGGACGGCAGCACAGAAGAAGCGAGGGCTTTTTAAAGTACAGCTTAACAACTCAGCATGACACAACACACATGAGAGCGCTTCCTGAGTTCAAATCAAGTGCTTTTAGATTATTTCTACTCCATTTCAACTCTGCCGAGTCTGCTGCTGAAATGTACATGTACTGCAAGCAAAGGTGTGTGTGTGTGTGTGTGTGTGTGTGTGTGTGTGTGTTTCTTGCATATTTTTTCCTCCTTCAACGAGCATGCTATGTATAACATCACTTGTGCAGTGCATCTGGACAGAAAAGCATTACAAGTATAAAATGGTGTCTTCCATCCATCCGTGGTTTCTAGGCACAGTGGGAGTAATTGCATTGTGTTTCACTGAGCAGTCCCTCATGGCTCAGCATTGTGTTCCAGCCTGCCTTCCTCGATCTTTTAACTCTGGGAGCTTTCTGAGCAGAACAAGTGCCCCCTTTCCATTCAGCTCGCCATGACCCCAAGACCTCTTCTCACACCCTTTTCCCCTCAACACCATCCCTCTCCCAGGCCCTGTTTCAGCTCTTGAGTTTTCTTTCCGAATTCCACATGCACCTGTTATGTGTTGTTAGACCATGCCATAAAACTTACCTCAGCATTAAAAAACTCACACAGCCCCATCAATACCCTATATCTATTTCTCTGAGTGCTAACTAAGATCTCTCTGTCTCCCTCGTGTGCACGTGGTTTGGGAAGACTTCAGATGGGCTGACCTATTGTATGGAGGCTGTGCCTTTGACCTGGTGTCTGAGTGAGGGCATTCCCTTCTTTGTCCCCTCATTATAGCGAGCCATCTTTAAGCAGGGCCAGGGTGCTTCTACGTTCCCACGGCAACCCCTCCACCCGAGGCCCGCACCCTGCCAGGGGTACGTATGAGGTAATGTTTACTGAGCAAATCCTGATCACTCCACCAGCCAGGCCTCACTTTTAATGAACAGATCCTGCAGGAGCCCGCATGACAAGCTAAAGCCCTGTCTGATGTTCAAAGCAAAACAGTGGGAACTACAGTAGAAAAAGGGAGGGATTAAGAGAGATAGAGTGGAAGATAGGGAGAGGCAGAATGAAAGTACTGCGGTGAGAGAGACAGAGAGAAGAAAGGCAAAGGAGTGAATCGAGTATAGTACAATGCCTTGAAAATATATTCGAAAGCCGTTTTACCTCCACCAAGGAGGTTATGCTTTTGCTGGCGTTTGTTTGTCTCTTAGTTTGTTTGTCTGTTTGTGAACAACTTTGCAAAAAAAGTTATGAACATATTTTTCCTGAAATTTCTGGGAAGGTGGAGAATGGGTCAAGGAACAAATGATTAGTTTGATCAAGGGAAAACAGCAGAGACACTGTCCTTCCTAGGTAGAGGTTTGCGCTCTCTGAGTGCTTCTAGTTTTATATTTAATTGTCTCTGATATCTAATAATAAGGAAGTGAACCAACTCTCACACTGCTTTCTGTAATAGCTGCCAAAGACAGTTCAACCATAATAAAAAAATAATAACTAATTGTTGATATTTCAGTTTTTTAATGTAACTTTGTTTTGTTTTTTAACTATGAAAATATCTGTAGCCTGAAACATTAACAATATCAGAAAATTCAACAAGAAACAGTAGAAGAAAATACAAAAAAAAACCCAAACAAACAAAAAAACCCCCCATAAAATTTAAAAGTTATAAATCTAACAGCAAATTCCAAAACATATCATCATAAACTCAAATTAAAAAGGGCATGCAGCAGTGAAATATACGCCAGTAAATACACTATACTGAAGTATTATTTTAGTATTGAAATTTTACTTTAGTGTTACTAAAATTTATTGTTTGTCGTGTTAAAATATTTTTACTTAAGGGGGATGCACACAGGGGAGACAAGTGAAGACAGATAAACAAATCGTTTTACCGTTTAAAGTGTCATCGGTCTAGTTGCCTAGGTAACCCTTTTCATTTTCCTAACCATGACCAGTTTCTAGCTGGTTCAATACAAGAAGAGGTTAAATAGATGCATCCAAAATAACAAACAGATAAATAAATAGCTTATTATTATCATTATTATTGCACAACAAGTATAGAACAGAGATTCAGTAGGAAAAGTCGTTAGCAAAAACATGTGCTCAGGACAGCCAGCTAACCCACATAATGTACTTTGTGTACAGCTCTAAATAAACATGTATAAATATGTACTCATGGGAAATATGAACCGTTTCAGAAACATGGATCCTGTTTTTGGTTATTATAATAATAATAATATTAATAATAATAATAGTACATTTTATTTGTGGGTGCCTTTCTTGACACTCAAGGTCACCTTACAAGATAAAACACAAGAACAAGAACAAATCAATAAATACACTCAACCTCTTATTCTTATAAAACAGTTGCGGTCAAGCACAGAAAATGGCAATGATCAGCTGCTTTCAATCTTAACGTTGAAGGAGTCATTAAACTTGTGTTCATTATTTCCTTATGGAAAATGTTTTGTAGGAACATATGGGAGGGTTCGGTGGCATCTGTCAGTCAATGGTATCTTTTCATTCTGATTGGTAGTTTAAGTTCAGCTCAGTTTAATTCCATAATTCCATAAAAACTTTGCATCACTTGAGAAAACCTTGCTTGTCACTTGCTTGACTTTACACGGTGGCTTGTCACGTATCACTTGCTGTGTGCATGCCTCTTTATGTTGCTGATGCTGTGTTCCCAGTGAGCCCAGTAACTAACATCACTGCTGTGATAAAAATGATTCCAGTAACCCTGGGTTCACACTGGGGCATCATGCCCTTGATCTCTGCGATTCAAAAAAGCTTGGCGCTCCACGATTTATGAGCATGCTTAGAGCACGATTGGGGTATAAAAAGGAGTCAGGGTGCATCCAAGAGATGAAACTTGAAGGAATCGTGTTCATCAAGATCCCCTACGATGGCACATCATGGTCTACTATGGTCTGTTAAGGTCTGTTCTATCCAATTGGCGTCAATCATAATACACTGTAATAATCGTGGCAAAATTTCTGACAGTCAAAAATTTTGCCACAATCAGTACTATCATCACAAATCCACCAAGTTCCCTCAAGATCATCACAAATCCACCAAGTTCCCTCGAGATCATCACGATTTAATTCCACAACCCCCACGCTCATCATGATTCTCTCGAATCCTGGAGATCACAGACATCGTGCCCCCGTGTAAACCCAGGGTTACTAACATAACTGCTGTGATAAAACTGATCACAGTAACTAACATCACTGCAGCACTAAGGAAAAATTCACAGTACCGACAGTGAATAATGTTCTCATGCCAAAAAAACATATAGCTTGTAACACTTATGATTAAGGTTATAACACTTTAACATTCGTTTTCACAAGAAAGCATGACATAACTCAGTTTCATCAGTTAACAACATTCAATCCATACATTAAAATGAGTACCTTTTGCTCCTACTTCACTATGTTTAACCGGATACTTCCACTTTTAATTACATTTTGACACATCATCTATGTTTCATTTAAATAATTATTATCCCTGAGGGTAGCTCCTTATTCCCATCACATACTCATTGCTGTTTGGACATGGTGTGGGACTAGCACAAGGAATATGGCTGCACAAAAATTTGATTATATGGAGGAATCATTTGTTCATCTGAATAATCCAGCTTCCTTTCGGTGGGTTATCAGCTGTTCAGAGACTCATATTAATGCTGTGGTAGTATAATCAAAATCATATCATATAAAGCCCCTTGATAAAACACAAATAAAAGTATCAGTATATATATGTTTCACCTTATTGTAATTATCCTCCAGCTTTCAGCTTTTTGTCGTCTCTCAGTGCTCAGCTGTAACCAATCAGCTACAAGCACGTGCTATTCAATAAGGAGCAACCTTTCCTTTTTGAATTAATGATTCTGCTGTTTTATTTTGTGAATCCATGTTGATATGATTATTTTCATATAAATCATAATTAGGGATTTTTTTAAAACTAGATTTAAATTTTGGAATCTGAGATTTTTTACAGTTGTGTATTCAAATTCCTTGTAAAACTGATGAAAAGAATTATTCAATGCGTTCCATGTGCATATAACTTTAGGTGATAAGTCCTTGGCATTAGCCTGCATCTTCCCAAGGTACACATTACTGATCAGTAAATAATAACATGTTCTGTCAATATACAGTAAAGCTGTAAGTGAAAGCAGTACATCACACTTCATTAATGCCACTATGGTCTCAGGAATTTACTATCAATAAAACAAAGACACACATGCGCATGCGAATACACAAACACACATACACACCTCAACTACTCCCTGGAGGAGCTGAAACAAAAATGCGACGAGAGCAAGTAGAAGGTGTGTGCCTGAGACACACAGGAGGGAGTGGAGTAACTGACTTCTCTCTCCTCGCTGCGGCCTGCTAGATATTTTTAACATGTTGATGCCTGGAGCTCAGACACACTCTACACTGTTCATCTGGAGTTTCATCAGGAAACACACAGACGTCTCCTCAATAGAGCAACCACGCAGTCAACAAGCATTGAAACACAAAACCCACTCGTACATCTGTGTCTCCTGGGAACTTTACTTGTAGTAATTTCCGAATGTATATAAACACAAACACAATTCAGTTTGAATATGGTATATCATTAAATTGGTTTAAAGAACACTTGAGAGCTCAAACTAGACAAGTTCACTTACTCAATTGCCAAACCGCTTAATCCTACTAGGGTCACGGGGAGGCTGGAGCCCATCTCAGCCAAATCTGGGCAAAGCTGGTGGTACACCCTAAACAGGAAACAGCAGGAATGTCACAGGGCCAACACACACACAACCATTCACACTCACACTCATAACCAGGGGCAATTTGGAACAGCCAATTAGCTTAATGTGCATGTCTTTGGACTGTAGGAGGAAACTGGCGCACCCGGAGGAAACCCACCCAAGCACGAGTAGAACATGCAAACTCCACACAGAAACGCCCTCACCGAGCCTGGGACTTGAACCCAGGACTTTCTTGCTGTGAGGCAGGTGTCCTAACCACTACACCACCGTGCCACCCCGAACAAGTTCACAGTACTCAAAACTTGTCATGACTGATTATCTAAGTTAAAGTATTAATATTTCATATAGAGTTCACTTTAATTTAAAATTATATTCTAAATAATATATTACAAAATATTTTAAAAAATATAAAGTATCTTAAAAATTCTAAATTATTGTAGTAATTTAAAAATTGTTGTTTTTTTATTATTAATATTATTATTATTATTATTAGTAGTAGTAGTAGTAGTAGTAGTAATAATAATAATAATACATACATACATATTTACATTTTCTTAAGTAATCGGTTTCAACAAACTTCAGTACTGTGAACTGTGAAGATCTTTAGAGTGAAGTGTCTTTAAAGAAAACAATAACCTTTGACATGATATAATGTCTAAGAAAAAAGTGATTACATATCAGTCATCGGGGAAAAAATGGAACTTCATTTCTCTTGTACAAACAATCAAGCATAAATACTGTATAAGAGGAGCTAAAGTCTGCTCCATTATTTACTGCTGCATTGCATAGAGAAATAGCACCTAGAAGATGAACCATCTGACAGAATAAAAGCTAGCAGTGTGCATTATGTTATGAAGAAGGGTATGGGTAATCTAATAGAAACAGTAAGTGTATCTGAATTGAGAGGGCACTGAGCAAACATAATTAAGTGCATCCTTATTAGAAGGAAGCGCATTATAAAGGTAATTACAGTACAACTACTGTAGAGCCATCAGCTGCTATATCATTTATTTATTATGACCATGCTTACCCTTTATTTACTATCTCTGCCTTTTCTTCAAAGGTCATATACTGTATATACCCACACAAGTATGCATTTTGAAAAACACAGTCTGCAAATGCATAGCCTTATTGATTCAGATCAAACATATTTAATCCTAGTGCTAATCTTGATTGTAAATGAATACGTATTCACTCATATAATGATTGGCCAGAAGGAGCACACTGTAACGATCGGCCTTGAAATCGAGCAGTCTAGCCTTTTCTACTCATACAGTGAAGGCTCCTTAAGATAGTGTATTTACGTGTATGTCCTTGTATTCCTTTATGAGATGGAGAAAAAGAGAATGCAGACGAGAGATAGATAGAGAGCTTTCCCAGCATGAACCAGGTCTTATCCACAGGCACCCGCAGACTGTTTATAACTACCATCTCAGGAGGAGGCAGAGAGAGAGAGAGAGAGAGAGAGAGCGAGAGAGAGAGAATTGTGGAGAAGAGGGAGGAAGTCATCAAAGAGCAAAATGAAGTTGGGGAAGCTGAGAAGCGAGGTGAGAGAGAGTACAAATACATTGCAGAGGCCAGGAAGGAGAAGAATTAGCCAATAAGAAAGATGGTGTGTTTTTTTCCCCCTTTCCCTCGGTGGGCTTTCTGGTGGCATGCCTTTATCTAATCTACTTCCAGATAACTCAACAGTGCATTTCATTTAAAGGAAAGCTTTGGGATTTTTTTTAAACCTAGGCATTGTTTTCTCAACTTTGTAAAAGGGAATAACACAATTGAAATCGATCCAGGATTGAGTTAGCATGCTATATCCAGCAACCCCAAAACAGCTATACGCTGTAACCCTATGAAGCAAACAACCATAATCTCATAATGTTCTTATAATCCATTCAACCATAAAAATAAGAACATTATGACCACTGACATGTAAAAACACCTAGCAAGGAGTGAGATGTATTAGGCAGAAAGTGAACAATACTCGAAGTTGATGGGTTGGAAGCAGGAAAAATTTGCAAGAATCTGAGTGACTTTGACGAGGGCCGCACTGAGATATTTATCTATTCATCCTCAAAATGGTAGGTCTTGTGGGGCGTACCTGGTATGTTCCTGTATGTCAGAACATACAGTGAGTAGGTGTGTTAATGTTATGGCTGATATATGATTCATTCATTCATTTCCTGAACCGCTTATTCCTAATTAGGGTCGCGGGGAGACTGGCACACATCTCAGCCTACTCTGGGCGAGGGCCATCACAGGGCAGAACAATGCAGCCTACTCTTTACGAAAGTCAGCAATGACTCACCACAGACAGTAAGAGACATGGCCGGCCTTTGATAACTGGGGGCACAGCAGTGACAACCCGTTGATAGTGTGGCTTGAACTCCCGACCTTCGGATCAGTAATCCAGCACCCTACCACCACTGCCCCGTGGTTGATATATGTGTCTTTTGGTCTCTGGTGCAGCACCTGATTCAGTGCATGTAGGTGTTTATTGCACTGGTTTTCTGATGTTTTCTGAAGAAACCTATTTCCAAAGTAACAATGGAACCTTTGGCATCAGATTGGAAATAGACTTCTTCATGAATTCTGTGTAATTTCTACTTTTGTAAACATCAGAAAACAGTGTGATAATCAACTTCATGCACTGAAAGGGAGCAGTGACCAGCAATACACTAACTGAATAAGTGAGGAAACAGACACAGGAGGATCTCTGTAAAGATCCTTTTCTCATTGTCAGACATTTATAATAACATTTTCAGCCTGTCATTCAGGAAACAAGTGTTTTACTTTGACATAAGTTTTTGCCCTGTAGGGCTACAGTGTATATAAACTGTAGGTGTTTTGCAGTTGCTGGTTATAGCTTGCTAAATCAATACAAAACTGATTTCACCTGGTTTTACTCTAGTCAACAAAAACTAAACTTAAAATATGGACAAAAGGGCTCAAGTTAAAAAACAAAAACAAATCAAAGTTTTCCATTAGGCTGGAAAAAAAATTCACGGTTTCTCGTCAGTGCCTGCATCTGGAAATTGGCGCCGTATCTATTATTTATTTATTTATTTATTTTTGGAAAAAACACACTTAAAACCTCAGACAAGGTAAAAGTGACACAGAAGGCGATTCGGTGTTAGATTCTGTGATTGTGATTTTTGAGGTTGGTTTAGTTCTGTGTGAAATAGTTCTATTGTCAAAAGATTTATGGAACTGCAAGGCTGATGTTCTATAGACAGTGGTTCAGAGTTTAATACATGTTATATGTACATGTAAAAGACTCGTCATCTAGGGTGTATCATATAGCTTCAGTCACTTTACCTACATTTAGCTTTTGGACTCCGACAGACAACTCATTTCTCTCTAAAAAAAAAAAACATTTAGGTTTTTTGGTGGCCAAATTTCTTCTCTGTAAATGACTGTATGCTTTTCTTTTCCTAAAGGCTAAATAACCACCTGAAAAATACATTTGGATCTCTTGACCAGACACTTTTTGCCACAACAGTTTTCAAAAAGTCATGATGAGAAACCGGGATATTGTTTATCCGGCCTTAATATTCTTGACCATTCTAATACTTTTGGATTCATTAACCAGATAGATTGCAAGCTTACTCTTCATATATTGCACTATATATTGTTTATACAACATGTGCACACATTTACACACAAACACACACACACACACACACACACACACACACACACACACACACAGGGAGCAATAGCTAGTAGAAGAGATGCGCTCACTGTTATATGTTTGGTAAGTCGTGCTGCTCACAAACCAACACTCCTTAATAAAATCTTTCCACCACTAAGACTGAAATAATGAATCATAAAGCACTAAAAGCTCAGCTCAGGAGTGCTTCCCTCTCCATTTTCAGCTCACGGCCTACCGAACGTTTATTAGACATTAACCATACATTTTAATTAAGCACATAGGACCAATTAGAAAGGAGACCTGTAATGCTGTAGAACGTTAGGTGAGAAGAATGAGAGTGTTATTCTAGTTGCTCATGACAGCAGCCATTCACTTTGTTCTAGAGGACAGCAGCCCTATAAAAGTGTCACAAAATTTAACAGCCTATAAACAATGGTGCGTGCGTGCGCACACACAATCACGCACACACACACACACACACACACACACACACACACACACACACACACACACACACACACACAGCAAGAGAGAGGAGGACACAGTCTCCTACTGAGTGTTGGCACAGTTGGGGCGTTGTTTGACAGAGACGTGGTGCTGGCTAATTTCCCCCAGCCTCTCTTTTTCTTATCATGACAGTGTGGCCTCTCAGCTAATAGCATGTTTTAATTATCCCTTAGTTCCCATGTTCTCCCTGTGAGAGATATGCAAGGAGGAAATCCCTCCTGACCTTACTCACGTTGCAGCACTGCTACAGGGCTCATTTACTCTGCCTGGAACTCTCACTTACATTATGCACACTCACATTCCCACAGTATATAACACACCAGTGCTTTTAGTCTTTTTTGTGGATTTTGTCCTTTGTAATTCAGTCTAACTGTAGCTGGTGATCATTTTTCTTTGATTTTTTTTTTCTAACATTTCCTCAAAACATGCACTTCTGTTCATGTCTTTCCATTTTCCCTTGAATCATTAACTATAACTCAGGTCTCATAAATCATTTACAGAATTAAGTTGTGCTATTTAGGGTGGTATAGCTGTTAGCACGTCCACCTCACAGCAAAAAGGTCCTGGGTTCGAGGCCCGGGCTCGGCGAGGGCGTTCTGTGTGAAGTTTGCATGTTCTTCCCATGGATATCCTCTGGGTACTCCGGTCTCCTCCCACAGTCCAAAAACATGAACATTAGGGCTAACTGGCTGTTCCAAATTGTCCCCAGGTGTGAGTGTGAATGGTTGTGTGTTAGTGTGTTGCCCTGCAAAGGTCTGGCGAGCTGTTCAGGGTGTACCCCTCCTTCGCCCAGTGTCGGCTGAGATTGGCACCAGTCTCACTGCAACCCTAGTAGGAGTAAGCAGTATAGTAAATGAGTGAGCATTTCATTCATTCATTCATTTTCTAAGCCGCTTAATCCTAATTAGGCTCGCGGGGAGGCTGGCGCCCATCTCAGCTGGCTCTGGGCTAGGGCAGAGTACACCATGGACAGCTTGCCAGGCCATCGCAGGGCAGAAACCCAGTTAACTGCACTGGGGAGACAGCAGTAACAACTAGGTAAATGTGGGGCTCGAACCTTCAGATCAGTAATCCAGCACCCTACCACTGCCCTGTGCTATTTATTATAGTAAAATAATATATCATGGTGGTCAGCCCAGCAGTGCAGTGAGTTCTGTGGAGTTTGGTATGTTCTCCCTGTGTCCATATGGGTATTCTGTGAGTTGTCCAGTTCCTCGTACACTGGCCAAAAGCTTGCAGTTAGGAGGCCTGGGATATGTTAAATTGCCCCAAGGTGTGAATGAGTGTGTGAATGTGCATGTGCATAGCAGCATCCAATTCAGGATGAATCCTCTTGCACATTGTTCCAGCTCCACTGTGACAGTGACCAGGAGAAAGAGAGTACTGAAAATGAGCGAGTGAGGAAGTGAGGGAGTATAGTAAAATAACATACAAAAGAAAGGAAGGTAAAATTAAACATCGAAAATATCTGTCTGTCAGAACTCTCTTCTCAATCACATGCATGCAGAGCTACAGCACATACTAGACTGGTGCACTTTATATTCAAATGGTTGGTGCTCACCTCTTCTCTCCCACTGTACATCACACACTGCATCACTTGAAGGATTCTACAAGCCAGTGTCACTGAGACAGGATACATGAGCGCTTTTAGAGCAATTCGCTGTTTGAGTCAGTTAAATTCATCATTCACCAAATCACTTCAGTACTTGAGGCTTGAGGAAGTCACATCTATTCCATCTTTCCACTTGCACTAGACATGCACCTTTCTGCTTCTTTCTAAATAAAACCAGCAGTCAGGAAAGGTGACCTCTGACCTCCTCCTGCCAGCCTATTCAGCCATGCCTCAGGCAATTATACTACATGGGAAATTAGAGCAACACATTCAACACACACCTGTCTACAGGCATGCTCTCTCTATCTCTCTCTCTCTCTCTCTCTCTCTCTCTCTCACACACACACACACACACACACACACACACACACATGAAAAAATGAGAGAGACAGAGAGACGGAAGATTAGCTAAAAAAGCCGTTTTTGTTGTCATATAGTTGAGGAACAGATAAGATGGTCAACCTGTTTACTGCTCTGATTGGAATGACACAAGCAGACACCATCCCCCCTGCTGAGGTCCAAATGAGCAGGTCCAAAGGACAGGGAGAGCGGTTAAACGCTACTGAGGGGGAGCTCATTATCTGTGAATGGGGGTGATTAATGTGCGAAAATGAGGCTCGGCGGGATGCAGCGAGGGGCCACCGCTGCCTCTGACCCCCATTCACACCCAGGCATTCACCCAAGTGCTCCATGGGGAAGGAGCATCGCAACAAACACACACACAATGCTGCCTTTTCTGTGTGATCTCCTACGCGAGTGTGAGGGACTGGGTTTGTGTCTCGTCCATTATGTGTGTGTGTGTGTGTGTGTGTGTGTGTGTGTGTGTGTGTGTGTGTGTGTGTACCACACTGAGAGGTTACATCACTCTGAGAGGAAAGGACAGACAGAGGAGAAAGAAGGGAGGAGGCTGGAAGCAGCTGCCAAACAGTATGCGACTCCACCCAGCTCCATGACAGTAAAAACAGAATAGCACCACCTATTGGCTATTTATTATGAAAAGGAATAATAAGAGACATCAGGAAAAGTTTTATTTTATGAAATCCTCGTAGCAAATGTCACACTTATGTTGAATTCAAATTCTGGATGATACGAATTCCAAAAAAGCTGCCAATTCTCTTCAGACATCTTTCCGCTTATGAGTTATTCAGCGCATAAATGTGCGCATACGCCATTTAACAGGGTTCGACAGCATCCAGTATGTGTGGGATAGCAGGCTGGTAAAGAACTGCCAGTATAAATAGCACAGGGGGTTAAAAGGTGGTGGAGAGGAGAAGGAGGAAGCTCGGGCAAGGTTGAAGGTCAAATGATGAGCGAATACAAAGCCATTACAAAGAAAGCACTTAGCTGGGGTCTGTTTGTGTAGGCAGTGCCAGGGTCAAGCACACAGAGTGACTCACTCATACACACATGCACACAAATACACACACCCACACACAAAGACAGTGCCACAGAGACATGCTCAAAGATCACTTCCCACTTACACACACACACACACACACACACACACACACACACACACACACACACACACACACACACACACACACACA
>JBCNYH010000012.1:41491404-41505245 GCA_039654325.1 Tandanus tandanus
TAAAGCTGCTTTGTGACAATGTCAATTGTAAAAAGCGCTATACAAATAAAACTGAATTGAATTGAATTGAATAAACATTTTCATCAAATTGCTATCTGTTATTATAAATTGTAAATGTTCCAGCATTGTTCGTTAGTCTTAGTTTAGTGTTAGAGTTACCATAAATACAATAGACAAACCACACCCACTTCTGGTTTAAATGAAAAAAAAAAAAAGTTACAAATGTAAATAAAGGTATTGGGTTACACCTGTAATACACAAGCACAGTACACATACACCAATCAGCCATAACACTGACACCAGTGGACTGAACGGAAGGTAGCCCTGTGTGTTCTAATGCCATTCTGTCATATCCAGCATTAACAGTTTCATCAGTCTGCTGAACAAACATTCCAGCCTCCCTGCACAGAGTTATTTACATTTATGGCATTTGGCAGACACTCTTATCTAGAGCGACTTACAATTATCATTTTCCGTTTTTTGTTTTGGTTTTTTTACAACTGTGCAGTTGAGGTTTAAGGGGCCTTGTTCAAGGGCCTAACAGTGGTGGTACTGGGGATCGAACCTCTGACCTTCAGATCAGTAATCCACTGCCATTCAGCGCAACATGCGCAACAATGAGCCCTAGGCACCCATGTTTACATTGCATTTATATATATGCCATTTGGCAGACACCCTTATCCAGAGCGACTAACATTTTTTCTCATTGATAGAACTGAGTAGTTGAAGGTCAAGGGCCTTGCTCAAAGGGCCAACACCAGCAACTTAGTAGTACCAAGTCTTGAACTACCGACCTTTTGATTAGTAACCCAGACCTTTAAGCACAGAGCCACCACTACGCAGTTCACTGGTGGTCCTTCTGTAGACCACACAATGCCTACCATTTTGGAGAAAAGACCAGAGAACAGCCATAGTGCACTCATGTTCTGATTCCACAGAAAAGCTACTGTAGTGTAAACAGCTGAAACTGTTAATGCTGGCTATGATAGAAAGGTGTTGGAACACAGTGCAGTGCAGCTTGCTGCACATGGGGCTGTCTAGCTGCAGACCAGTCAGGTGGCGTTAATGTTATGTGAGTACATACTGTATATACATGCAGCAGCATCAGAATCAAAATTTCCTGACCCTCCTATCCTCACGATGTTTGTGGAAGAAATGAACAGACAGGCAAGAATACTTCCACAGTTTTACACTAGTGTGCATCTTTTCATTTGGATGAGTTTTTTTTTTTTAAGAGATTAATAAAAGTGAATTAAAGGGTGTGGATGTGTACATGGAAGAAGAAATGTACATCGCATTGTAGGTGTACCTCCCCACCACAGTCACATAAGCATATATGTACATGAATTAAAAACACACTTTTCACACAGATCCCAATGCAGCAGTGGTGTGATGGTGTGTGAGGCTCTAATTGTGTGTGTAATTGCAGTGTGTAGACCCATCACTGGGGCACAGAAAGAGTGTCACTTTGCTTTAAGAGTCAGCTAAGTGCCTCATCCACTAAAAGCATTTTTAATGTCTGTGTGCGAGTGCGATGGGATGCACCTGTTTTTTTTTTTTTTTCCTCTCCATGGTCCCCATCAAAAAACTTGTATGTCTGCTGGCAGAACAAGAACCATTCATGTGTGTTTTAAAATCGTATGCTAGCTGTGTGGGTTCTATTTTGACAGAGAGGAGAGTAATGGATCAGCATCACGCTGCTGAACCATGGCTCTCCTGTCACCTCCACTATGTTTTTCACCTCTACCTCTTCCTGGATAGCCATTCTCTGTTGCTTGGTCCTGTTGAAGCAGAATAAATGTTACGGAGACAAGGCAATTAGGAGCTCAGTTCAAGCTCCATTAACTTCAACTAGTGCTGCTGCTTTAATGCTCTGCTCATTATGTTTTACTGCAGTAGAACCATCAGGTCACACTCCACAGTTATATTTCCATCTGAAATCAGGCATAAGTCATTGGCCTCCTTAGATTTCTTACACTCCAGTTATGAAATATCTTAAAACTACACTGGGGGAATTGAGTGGCAGTGCCAGAGATATGATTGATAAAATAATAAAGAAACGTGGTAATGGGTTGCTCCTTTCTCTTGCAGATTTCAGGCTATGAATGCAATTTGTGAATGGGCTTTACCTGCTTGTGAGTATAAAATGAAATTTAAAATGAATAAATACCATGCATGTAGTAATAATGTCAATAATACCAAATGAATAATGGAGCCCGGTGGTATGGTACTGGCTTACTGATCCGAAGGTCAGGGGTTCAAGCCCCACTATCACCAAGTTGTCACTGCTGCCCCCCAGTGCAGCTAACTGGGTTATCAAAGGCCAGCCATGTCTCTCACTGTCTGTAGTGAGAGGCATGTAAAAGAACCATTGCTGTCGTTCATAAAGAGTAGGCCATTGGGTTGCCCTGTTTCTGCCCTGTGATGGCCTGGCGAGCTGTCCAGGGTGTACTCTGCCCTCGCCCACAGTTGGCTGAGATAGGCGCCAGCCTCCCTGCGACCCTAATTAGGATTATGCGGTTCAGAAAATAAATGAATGGATGGATTATTAGCCAGTGATTAGTGAGTCTGTAATGTGACAAAATGCCAAAATACCATTAGCAGTTAGGATCAGATGGTCCACGACAGTGGCGTGCATCTAAACACACTTCCAACTTCATGTTTAGCGGTGTTCTGACTGCCTTCTGAACTCTGTATATTTGCTAAACAGACATTAGAAAACAACTCTATCTGTAAAATGAAATGGGAACAGTCCACTCTTGGATTTGACCCAGGGTGTTAAACAGGTAACTGCCCACTTATCATTACACAGGGGCTGAAGGGGAAAATAAAACAGAGTGTCAGCAACTCTTCAAAGTCCTTGAAAGTTGGTGAAGCACTCTGAGTGGGAGACAGCACACAGTGACAGCTCTCATCCCAGGAGTGATGCTCAGTCTGGGTCAGGACTTTAGTGGAGAGTCAAATAACATTTGTATTTACTTTTGTGTTT
The DNA here is from genome assembly GCA_039654325.1 of Tandanus tandanus. Classification (NCBI taxonomy): domain Eukaryota; kingdom Metazoa; phylum Chordata; class Actinopteri; order Siluriformes; family Plotosidae; genus Tandanus; species Tandanus tandanus. Next base: position 41,494,394 of record JBCNYH010000012.1, read on the forward strand.
GTAACTGTGTCAATTGTGTGCATGTGTGCACATACATGTGAGAGCAGGTCAAGCATATTTCACACAATTACTCGGGAAAAATCTGTTTCTATCCTTAATATCTTTGTTTTAAATGTCCCATTTAGAGAAACCGTGCAGAGTGCATGCTAGCCTTTTAACCTATTCAACACTCCATTATTAAGCATGTGCTCGAGTAGTAGCTGTAGTTCAGCAGAGGATGGTGTAATATATACAGATACGGGTGTATCAGTCACACTTCCATTAATGTACAACCAAGGGTAACATTAGGATAAAATATATGTTTCGATCAAATTCGGGCCAACACATGGTCATCAATTAAAATCATTAAATAAAAATAAAACAGGCTATTCTTTAAGTTCATAACCAAAGCTAGCTTTCCTCAGGGCTGCCATAGAAAATTGTGTTTTAAGCAAAGAAAAGAAGGATAAGAACCCACTGAACTGGAGGACAAAAGAGAATTATGCACGTTTTAAAGACGCTGATACCCGCCTTAGACAGGTGCTGGTGGAGGGAGGGCTGGAGAAAGGAAAGAGAACAAAATAGAGAGACAGACAGAGAAAGAGCGTGTGAGAGAACTGCTGATCCACTGCAGCCACAGAACTGGAGGGGGCAGGTGGTTGCTATGGAAATGCCACTGGGTTTGCCCAAGGGCGATAAGTCTGCATGAATCAGAGGAAGGTTAAGGAGAGAAGAAAGAGAAAGAAGAAGAAAAAAAAGAGAAGTAGAGAGAGAAAGGAAAAGAAGAGCAGCTGAATGACAGCCTCACTCTGCCTGCCAAGATTTTTAATATGCACTTTCGGAAATCACCCCGAAATTAGAAAATGCCTAAATATGTTTTTTTGCATTCTGCTTTATTGTTAGAAATTACATTTTTTTTTTTTGTTGGTATTGTTGTTGTGGAACAAAATTAAAGGGGAAAACAATAACAAAAACAAAGGATTACCCTTTCCAACCCAATGACAGGAAGAAAGGAAGGTAATTTGCTATTAATAGCAGACATTGTTCTTCTAGTACAAAGTACATGTTTACATTTAATGATGTAAGGAGACCAAACATAACCTGAATTACTGAAACAATGTGAAATCTCAAATGGATCTTCTATGGGACTTGGAGATCACTGAAATGGTGTCAGCGTCATAACAGAGATGATGCAATATCACTGGTGGTGTGTTTTATTTATTTATTTATTTATTTATTTTCAGCTTAGTTTCAGTGGTGGACTAAAGGTACACTGGGCGCACACAAAACCATGGCCAGGTGGTTTCTGACAGCCAAGTTGGAATGAAGAGCGAGGGATGCAAGGAGAAAAAAACAGAGATGGATTGAATCTCAAGCGGTTCGCTCAGTGGATGAAAGTGTAATTTATTACAGGCTACTCAAGGGAGACCGAATATTCTTCCCCGGCATTTTTCCCATCGTCTGGTGTCTGTCGAGATGAGGGATGGGGATGTATTAGTGCAAGTCGCACTCTGGGTATTCCTGAAAGACTGCAAAGCACTGCCTTGTACGAACAGCACCAACTTATGCTAAGGGTCACATGTGTCAAAACAGCTTCTAAAGTCTGCTCAAATATCTATCAATTTACTCATATTTCACATCGGTGTTGAAGATGAATGATTTACATCAGACTCGTGCATGACAATATCTTTATTTAAGCCCTGGAGTGTTTATTGAAATCCCTGGGGAATTTGGTGCTGTTTACTCTTAACGTTTCCTGCTTTTTCTCACTGCAGTGTAAAATTAAATAAAATAGTCTGTCTTATTTTTCTGCATACGATAAATACTATAACACTAGTAAATACTATGAAACTAGCCACTCCTCTAAATTTGATAGATAGCTTTTAAATTCTTGAGGACTGGCTATATGTTCAAACTATTTGGATGTCTGAAGAATTTTTCACAGCCAGAAACAGATGGCGTATGCCACCTATGTACACTGAGAAATATTCATCACCCTAGCTAAAGATGTACCCAGCTATGTCTGCTGATATCTCCAGGCATCTGAGGTATAAGTGCCTCGGCTAACAATTCATCTCCAGCGTCAGTCTTACGCTGGCTTCCCAAAGCTGGTGGAATGACCTCCACCATGGGAGTTCTCATTTAACCACAGTGTTTCAGAGAAAACCATCAATAAACAGCGGCGAGGCTCCCGCAAGACAAACCAGCGCTGATGGATGAGAGCCTGCACTTAATTGCTCGGCAAATTAAAAGCTCACCATACTGACATCGAAGTGAGGTGGCGATATTTAAAAACTCATTAAGCATGGATGTTTCATTAGGTAAGAGTCAAGGAGAGCTAGCACATCAGAAAGATAAAGAACTCCAGGAAGCATTTGGTTCAGAAAGACTGACGATATGTTAGTGGAACGTCCTCATAGGTGCTATCTGTGCTCAGTCTCACAAAGGTAATCATTATTTCTTTCCAGCTAAAAAGTACTACTACTTCAGGTCTTGCCCTGTATCTATACTGGGTCTGCTGTCTTAAAGTCCAATAAGGACTTTTTTAGGTAAGATTTGCCTAATAAAACAGCTATCAGCTAACATCCAGTATTGATTCAATACTAACATCTGCTTAGTTATGAAGCCGACTTGGTAGCCATTCATTCATTCATTCATTCATTCATTTTCTAGGCCACTTTTTCCTAATTAGGGTGAGGCTGGTGCCCATCTCAGCGACTCTGGGTGAGGGCGGGGTACACCCTGGACAGCTCGCCAGGCCATCGCAGGGTTTTGCACACACACAAAACCACTCACACTCACACATAGGGGCAATTTAGAACAGCTAGTTAGCCTACTGTGCATGTTTTTTGGACTGTCGGAGGAAACCGGAGTACCCAGAGGAAACCCACACAAGCACGGGGAGAACATGCAAACTACAAACAGAAACGCCCCGAGCCAAACAGAAAAGAATCGAACCCAGGCCTTCTAGCTGTGAGGCGGACATGCTAACCCCTGTGTCACCATGCAGCCCCGACTTAGTATCTTATTTATTTATTTTTTGCCAATTATAAGAAGCATGTATCTAGTATGCTCTAAAAATACCTGTCTTGTGTTCATGTTTAGGATCTGTGCTCTTACTGAAAAAAAAAAAAACACATACATGTGACTGTATGTTTTTCGCAGGCAATATGTAAATAATATCTGATCATGTGAAAAAGTGAATTTCAACATGGTATGCCATGAAATAGCATGTGATCTGAATTTGTTATCCATGTGAGAAAACCGTGCTAAAAATAAAGCCTCATACCCGACATGTGAAAAATAAAAGTGTAAATAAATTATATAAGAACTTGTTTTGATTCCAGACATATGTGTGAAATAAAATACACATGGACTATATGTAAAAAATGAGAAAGATGTGTGAACAATAAACATATGTGTAAATTTCAAACGGGAAATGTGATCCTCTACATATAAAGTATCTGTGCACCCACTTTATACAGTACATATTCAAAGCAATAATAAATACAATAAAATCACAGCTTGATTTCCCAGTTTGCATTTACAGCATTTGGCAGGCACTCTCACCCAGAGCGACTAACATTTATCTTTGTTTTATATACAATTGAGCTATCAGCGGTTAAGGGCCTTGCTCACGGGACCAGCAGAGGGAGCTTGGCAGTACTTGAACCCATAACCTTTGGATCAGTAAACCAGAGCCTTAACCACTGAGCCACCACTGCCCTTTTCAGATCTTACAGTCTATATAGAGTTTCTGTGCATGTTCTTCTTGTGTCCATGTACATTTCACCAGAGTTAACCAGCTTAAATAAAACAAGCAAATAAGTGTATAGGCTATGCTTAAGTGCTCTGTATGGTTGTGTTAATTGTTCTTGGTATAAACTCCTAACCAGGATAAAGCACTTAGAGAAGATGCATGAAGGAACAATACTCATATATCAAAATGCCAATGCCAATCATGCACTATATCCCTACGAAACTCCTTAAATTAAGGCATCACTGGTTACTCCTCATTGGTTAACTCCACTCGTCAGTGATAGCTCGTTCAAATGAACATATCCTTCTCTCCCATTTCTAAACACTGAGCATCAAAACTATTCATAATGCACCATTTTGTCTGCTATTTTTCACCTATTTCACTCCAGTAATGTTCTTACTGGCTTCCTTGTCTAATGCTAGATTCTCTTGGATGGAACTGGCCAGAGAAGTGAATGAATACACTCTTGTCCTATAAGTGGAAAGTAGGGCACAAAATAAACCACTGGCCAAGACACTACAAAGTACCAACCCCAGTCTTCACATCCCAACACAGCCTCTCCTGAGACTTCACCAATTAAGACTGCTCCCTGAGCACAGAGAGATCTGCTGACATGCTGTCATGTAGATTGAGAGACTGAGTCATTACTGGGAAGCAGCGTTCTTGACTGCAGACAGTAGCAAGAGTGGCTTTAATTGGCAGAGCTTTTGTTTGGGAGCCATCGCCGCACCACTTTCTTAAGGTTAGGACTGCAGGGATTTGCTCTTTATGCAAATGGTTCCCCAAATACACTCTCGGGTACAATGAAGACTCAAAAGCCTTCTCTCCTCTCTCACTCCGTCTATTATATTCTCAAACTACATGGAGTATTACACTACTGTCTGTACATCTATTTGTCTGGACCTCTTTAAATTAGCGCTACTTATTTTCTGACCCGTGGTAAATTAAAGCTATTTACAGTACATGCGAAGATACTGACATCAATTACTCAGCAGACTCTCACCCACAGATTGCAAAATGATCCAAATATTATTATGTCAAGTAAGGCTACCATTCAACATTTACAATATATTATGAGCCATCTGAGCATCTACAGTGCAGCACAAGAGAATCGTACTCTTGGTGTTCACTCCTGAAGGCACTGGACCATGCTGTACAGCCAGCGTTTCAGAAACAGTTACAGACATGGAAATAGGCATGTGTTTGCCTTTTGCTCCTCCTGATTGGTGGTGCAGTATGATTTGAACCGACCTGGTTTAAGTTGAAGTGCTTTAATGACAGAAAAATAAGGAAAAGTGGGAAGGTGAATCTAAATATGTGGAACAGAAATGCACGATGCAGGGCTTCATAGCACTGAAGTGTCTTTGATCATGTCTGCCATGTTATTCTATTTTTTTATTAGTATTCTTTTCATTGGGAATATCATGTGAATTCTGCTGAGGATGCAAATACATATTATCTGCTTTCTCAGCAAGATGGGGAGGGGGGAGGGGGGGGGGGGGATCAGTACTATCTAAATTCCAGTGTCAACATTTGTTTTAGCTCTATATGAAAGAGAGAGGAAGGAAATAAGGAAATATTGTATATTCTTTCATTTCCACGTAAGGCTCACTTTCCTCCACGAGAAGCCGTAGACTACCACACAGCAATATTTGCTTTAGATCTATCCACAGTAGACTCCAGCAGTGTGCTTGTCAGGCCTTTGAACACTTTGGTGCAAAATCTCTCTGATCATATGGGGAGTCATGAGGTAGTGCTGTCATGTCTACCAGTGACTGAATACAAGTGCAGAACCACTGACTGGCTCTAAACTGAAGGGCAGCTACAAACACATCCCCACTGACAGACTGCATGCACTGCAATTACTGAGAGCTAGTCACCTGCTGGAACTGCCCTAGTGTTTGTCTGCATAAGATTTTCGCTCAAACAAGTTGCAAGGATCTGTAATCCTAAAAGAAAATGGCAAGAATTGACCTGCATGAAAATAGGACAGAGGAAAGAGGAGACACTTTCATTCCCCAGCAAAACATTTTCATTTTGTAGAACAGAAGTCATGCTGCTTTAGGGGAAAGGGACTACTAAAATTGTGTTTAAAAAGCAGACATGACTTGGTCAAAAGGTCTACCATATCTACACAAAACAGACCAGGCACTGCGGGCAGGCAGAACATACTTGAAGAATAACAAATTAAAAAATGTTCCACGTAGTAAACATCGAGTTTCATTAGTTCTTTGAGAGTGTAACATGTAAATCTTAGCACATGGACTTATTAAAGAATTATTGATTCTCTTTTTTCATATTTCATTGTTCCTGGAAAGACATTCTACTGAGGAATTAAAAAGAAATTACGAAACTTTGAACATCACTTGACTTTATAGCTTGAGGGTAAAAACAGGATGCAGAAGAGAACTGAGAGACTAAATTTTCCATTGTCTTAAATTTCTAACAGTTTATCTGTAATTAACTGAAAATGATGGATAGCAATTTCAGAAATTACTACATCAGACTTTTACTTCCTTCTTACAACTTTAATTTTAATGCTCTGATGTCACAATTTTCCTGAGCAGAGAATGTGACACAAGCAAGCAGCAGATCAGAGCTTCAGTAAAATACCCTTTGTTTTTAAAATCATAAAATCTTTTAAATACTTGAATAAATAAGCTTTTCACATTTTTTCAGTTCTCTGTTTGTTACAACAAATTGGGTTGTATACATGTGGAGAATTAATGAATTCACACATAGCTATGCAGGTTTTCTGATATATAGATATCTGCACTGTAGAAAAAACAGGTACAATGTAATGTTTTAAAGACTTTATTATTTGTTTTGTTAATTGCAAATGGGTCTGAGGAAGAAAAATGAACAATAGAAGGACACCACCAATAAGGACTGCTTTTAACCTTGTCTGCACATAAACCCCTTCACTATTTATTTCACACTGGATTTCGAAACTCAGTAAATCTGTTATGTAAAAACAGAGCGATGCCGGGGGGAAGCTCAGGCAGGAAATTCCACAGGTGCAGCACACAGTGAAGAGAACACAACCGCCGCCCTGTACCCCAAAATCCTTAGCTTGCCAATTCAAACAACTTCTTGCTAGAGGAAATGTCTGGCTGAACAGAAAACAGAAATTCATCTCCTTGGCAGAAATTGACAGTCTAAAAAAAAAAAAAATTGATTGGGACTACTTTTAACATGAGGAAGCAAATTAAAGCTTGTATTATTTCAAGAAAGTAAATCAAAAGCTGCTGTCTGTTTTGATAAAGCTAGCTTTTGTCAATTTGGGCTGGTGCCTATCTCACCTGACACCCTAGACAGTTCAACACTCTAAGCTGGACAAAAAAAAAAAAAAAAGAAAAGATAGTTGATGAGGATGTTAGGTAAAGTTGGCTAATAGGGCTGATAATGTTGGAAAGCTTTTATCTGTCTCAAATATCTATCTTGTCCCAAAATGTTCTAGCTTAGACATCCAGTTCACATTGTGAGATGATTACACTGATCCCATGCAAAATGTATAAGAGTATGAAAAAAGTCAAGGTGATTAAGAGTAATCTTATCATATTTCACATGTTAATTGTTAACATTGTTAAAATGGCCCCAAGTTGAACGTTCATAATATTTCATGGGAATTTAATTGTTCAACTTTGAGTGTTTAGCATGTCACAGCTAGAGGGTCCTGGGTTTGAGCATTTCTGTGTGGAGTTTACATGTTCTCCCCATGCATGCATGGGTTTCCTCCGGGTACGCCGGCGTCCTCCTACAGTCCAAAGACATGCACATTAGGCTACCTGGCTGTTCCAAATTGCTCATAGGTGTGGATGTGAGAGTGAATGGTTGTGTATGTTGCCCTTCGATGGAATGACAAGCTGCTCAGGGTGTACTCCTTCTTTTCCCAGACTCAGCTGAGATAGGCTCCAGCCTCCAGTAGGATTAAGAGGTTTAGCAAATGAGTGAGAGATGACTCCTTATAGAAGAACTTCTTTGCAGGTTTAAGGTAAAGGCATTAATTCAGGTGTAAACCCCATGGTGCTATATGTGGCTCCAAATCTTGCAAATTCAAATAGTCATTGTCAATGAGAGTAAAGTACAGCAGGGTGTGCATAATCCCACAGGGTGAATTATTAAGTAGATCTCTTTATTGAGTGTGTTAAAGTTCTTTAGCAATAATATTTGATTAGTAGAACAGAATAAGGCAGTGGTAGGTCTCATATACAGCATGTGCCTTTGTGCTTCAAGAGCAGCAGTACAGTATAGAGACTGTGTAAGACTGAGACAGTTAAGAAAACCCTCACTAGATTGGGGGTTGTGGGGAGGGGGGGTGCTGATGTCTGGTTGATCAAAATTATTAAAAATATGATAAATTATAAAACTATGTAAAGTAAATTAAAGTATGATACAGGAAATACAGGAAATACAACAAGCCAATTTAAGATATTTCCAAAGTAGTAACAAGAAACAACCCCCCCCCCCTCCCCCCTCCCCCCTCCTCAATGACCTGAGCTTCAGTGGTGAACATGCGATACATTAAAGCGCAGGTCAAACACACAGCACATACATATGTAATGTGTTATAAAAGTAATACCTCTGCTTGTCAATGGAGCTGACTCTCTGAGCACTTCAGCACTAATTGCCTCTGGAGCTAAATTTAGAGAGAGAGAAAGAGAGAGAGAAGAGTTGAGTACATACATTTATGGGTATAGTATGATGGAATAGAGGGAGGCTTGGGGGAAAAAAGTGGAGAAAGCAAAAAGACAGATTGAGCTTTGATCACAAATACAGACTGCAGGAAGAAACCTCCGTCTGTAGCTGGAAGGCAGTGAGGTATGTTCCCAGCCGTGCTCTCGACCCCCCAGCACCCTTGGGAATACCAGAACTATTCCATATGCCACACATGTCAATCAGAGTACAGCAGAAAAGGCCGCCTCGCTACAATCCATCATCCACTCATGAGCTAAAGCTCAGGATTTATTTTTGCAATTATGGGTGAATCTCGAGCTCCAACGTGTTAGTGTAAACATCACAACCAAACAGTGTGAACATTTAATGTTAATCAAACTATTTAATGATGTACGATTTACATTCCATCAGTATAATTGTTCTCGAAGGAGAACACACTATAGTAGCATCTAGTCTCGGCAGCAGCAGTGATTGCACAATGCAAGAGGGTCAAGCTGCTATTACTGTAGCCATTACAGATCTGTCAATCACATTCAATCATAACACGACAAAGAGAGCCACCACTGAGATGTGACCTCTGATCAGTTTACTGATTAAAGCCTTGAACATCTGCATAAATTGATGAAGTTGCTCTCAGATAATCTTTATCACTCTTTTGTACTGGGGAATATTACCACTGAAAGAGAAGAAACGTTGCTCTGAACATACTCTATTTTGGGGCGAAATGGGTGTTATTTCTCATAGACGTGTCTAAATTGGCTAATCGCATGACTACCATGTGCGACTAATAAAGCCCAGATTCACGAAATGTGATCGCCCAAAAGGCATTTAAATTTTAGTCATCTGTCATGAAAGGTCAATGAAAAAATTTACAACTCTGCGGGGGCTTGTTTTATGGGTGTCTAATGCAATTGTCTGAGCAGTAGGCGAAATTGATGCAATGCTCAAGAGGAGGTCCAAGAACATTACTGCCGACGAAGGGGATTGTGAATATTTTCCGATAGAAGCAACCCACTTGAATACTTTGATTTAAAAAAAAAATAAATCATACAACTGTAGAGAATCATTTCACAAGCTTCTAATCGTATAACCGATAGCTCTTCTTTCCATGCGAGGGCATCATAGCTGGATACTGGAGATGTGTGTAATGTCATTCAACCTGGAGCAGGGAAGTGGGGAGGTGGTAGTGGGGGTTTATATATTATTCTATTTTATTACTAACCCAGCCACTGGGGTCGCACAAGTCAGTTTGCTCCTAACGCCTGTCCCAAACATGGGTAAGTGGAGAGGGTTTCATTAGGAGTGGTGTCTGACGTAAAACCCATGCAAAATCAAACATGCGGATTAAATCTTGTAAGGATGATTCACTGTGGCGGCCCCTAACGAGAACAGCTGAAAGAAGAAGAAGAAGAAGAAGAAGACGATGATTTCTATTTTATTACTGTTAATGGTTTAATAGTTGCGCTCATTTGACGGTCAGTCATGAAATTAAGTGGTCTCACCATTGTTAATTGTAAAATACTGTTGCTATGGAACATGTCATTACAAAAGCAATAAAATCAATCTACCATCAATAAAATGATTCTACAATCAATATTTTTAGTCAAATTATTAACGTTTTTAGGAAATAGCCATGTAATAAGTGGGATAGTGTACAGTGAGAAAGACCCGCTCCGAGTGATACAAGACCCCTCTGCTGCACATTAGGATCCCCAAACATTCTGCTGGGGTATATTTTACAATCATCAGCTCACTGCATTTTATCCATTACATGTGTCATAAGTGCAGGAGGAGACTGATTAACAGTGTTTTGCTGAAGTGGTTAGTAGAACATCAATTCCTTTTTCAAATGACTAAAAATGAAAAGAAAATAGTTATACTCACAAAGCAAAATGAAAGGAAAGCCTTCCAAACTCTCCTGTTACACTCAAAATATGTATATACTCATCATCAGATGTTTTTACTTACATATACGAAGTATATCTAATCTAAATGTAAATCATCTAAAATGCATTCAATAGTTTGCATTAGGATGTTTAAAAAAGCCATTTGTAGTTGGGTCATTCTCTGAAACTGGGTCAAATTTAAATATTCACAATTTGACCTAATGTCAATATGTCTCTATAGTTTTCCAAAAACTATAAAGAATTAAAAGAGCAATCCCTGCCCAAAACAAACCACATGGACATATAAACATGTCAGACAAAATAATTCAGACGCATCCAGCAGAAAAAAAAAAAAAAAAAAAGAAATGTTTCTGCAAAATTGGTTGCAATGTGTGGATGAAAATTGTGATTTTATTTTTGTGTTCCTTATGTTTCATGCCATGTTATCGCCAGAGTATCAACTCAGAATGCAAATTGTAGGGTTTGCAATAAAGATCTTTCATTAAAATTTATATCCAACATAGAAATTCCTGTTTTTCTTACTTTGTGT
>JBCNYH010000012.1:41542465-41558868 GCA_039654325.1 Tandanus tandanus
TGTGTGTGTGTGTGTGTGTGTGTGTGTGTGTGTGTGTGTGTGTGTGTGTGTGTGTGTGTGTGTGTGTGTTTTTTTTGTCAGACTATTGTTTTGGTGGCACGGTGGTGTAGTGGTCCGCCTCACAACAAGAAGGTCTTGGATTCGAGTCCTGGGCACGGGCGTTTCTGTGTGGAGTTTGTATGTTCTCCTCGTGTCTGCAAGGGTTTTTTTTGGATAGTCCTGTTTCCTCCCACAATCCAAAAACATGCATATTAGGCTAATTGGCTGATCTAGCCCCTTGCCCCTAGGTGTGTATGTGAGGGTGAATGGTTGTGTGCATTGCTCTGTGATGGTCTGGCATGCTGTTCAGAGTGTAACCTGCCTTCACCCAGTGTTTGCAGAGATAGGCTCCAGCCTCCCCACGACCCTAGTAATAGGATTAACCAGTTCATCAAATGAGTCAGTGAGAGTTTTGTTTCTTTCTTTTTGTTTCTTTCTTTCTTTATTAAGCTTCTTTTTTTTTAAGACCACAATCCAACAAAATAGTTTACCATGTTACAATTTTAACACGAAGAGTATTCACAGGCCCTATTATTTACAGCCACGAATAGGACACTTCAGCTTATTCAAAAAACAGTGCAGAGAAATTCTGATCTACTTTTTTATTTATTTTTTGTTAACCTGTGCTATGTTGTGCGTTCCTGTAAGAACCACACTAACACCTAGCTTGACACATCTAGCAGCATCATTAAATTAAGTCCAAACCAAACTGGGTATCGCTATCACAGTCTCCTGTGTTTACATCAATCGCTCCAGGTGAAGCGAGAGACGAGTGCAGGCGAGAAACAGTGGTGTGCGAACATCAGCAGTGTTGATGACAGAAGCTCAGACACCCAACATCTCATCTTCCTAACGGAAGCACAGATGGAACAGATAAGGTGGGATCTTAATTAAACCACACCCTTCCCCGCTGAGGCAGACAGCGGGCTGGTCCTTGCTCCACATCGGCTCCCCGTCTCACAGCACCGTTTGAAGAATGGAACATGAAAGAGGCTGCACCTCTCGACGTGGGCCTGTATCATTACTCAGGCCCAGCAATCTTAATTAAAAAGCATTGCGTGTTATGTGCCATAACAAAGGAAGATTTGAGTTCATTTAAATCCAATTATGCCTGGACAGTATCTCCAAAGACGTGGGAGTAATTGCTGTTTGAACACATGGCCCTTTGTTCTATTGCCATGAGATTAATAAATGTGATCACAACAGCTTCTAAAACAAGAAGAATGGGAAAGGGCTGCACGCCGCTTCAGTGGAGGCTTTGATGAAGCTGAAGAACTCCTCTCAAAAGGTACCTGAGTAAACTGAGTCAGACCTTCCTGCCTTGCCTCAAAGCCACAGAGAGCCTGCCATCTGCAGCTGTAATGTGAGGCTTAAACCTTATCCCACCAAATCACCCACATCTCATATGAACCCACGTGCTCTTGACACTGTTTGCTATAAAATCCCTAATAAAAAGAGTTCATAAAAACGTAAAATCCTCTAAGAGCTCCCATTTTGTCTGACCCTTATCTTTCAGCAGCTCTTTCTTCTCCATGCTCAGGGGGCAGTTTCTCAGAGGTTGGACTGAAGCGGTGTCCTGATCAATAATTTTCTTTCTCTGCCATATGAGACAGAATAAATGATCTGTTTAAGAGTAAACTTATGGAAAGGAGGATGGGGCCCCACATTCCTGAGGGCTCCTGAATCAGTGAGGCCCATTTCTCTCCTGAACCAAACGCCCCCAACCACAGCCTAATCCCCATCTCTGACCAAACTCTCCTGATCACACACTACTGTTGACCGATGACCTTGACCTCTCTGTCTGATGACCTATTGATCAAGTCTGGACTTGACTGGGGGTGATGTTTGCCAACAGAAAAACAAATAGCAGGATAAACATGTGTTTGTGTATCTCCATAGGTCTCTTTTTTAAGACTGTCTTCAAATAAACTAATATACATTATAAACTGGAATCCAAAATGTTAATGACAGCTTAACTTTACAAGATATAAGCCTGAAGAGCACACTGTAAAGGCACTCAGGATACACAATGATAATCAGGCAGCACATTTCACAAGTGTCTCTTATAATATCACATTATAAGGCTTCACTGTCTTCATTGCAATCATTTACAGCCTTCTACTGACCTCAGGGCATTTGTACCTCCTTGTTAACAGTTTAGCTCCAAACGAAATGCGAAACCTGTTGCTACTGCAAGACGAAATCTACAGTGGTTTCATTCTCACACAAAAGATGTCAAAACCACAGGACTAAATTTAGTTTGATATGGATACAGGTATCTGTCAGATTCAATATCACACAGGCGCTTTTTGATCTGAACAGAAGAAAACAAACAGGAAAGGTATCTGTCAGAAACAACAATAAGAAGAATGAAAAATGGAAAAATAAATAAGTAAATAAAATAAATAAAAAATGTTAAAAAGGAGAAAAAATCTATAACTCTCCAAAGCCCAGATATGCCTCCAAGTGCACTTTCCCTGTACCCTCCTCCTCCCTCGCTGACTCATTGACATGTTGTGCTTCTCTATGATGTGCAAAGCTCAGAACCTGACCTGCTGCTCTGTATGGCTTGCAGCTATCTCCAGCATGCATGTGCTGTTCCTGAGGGAAACAAGCAAGTCAAACCTTTATAAATATTTCACTGCTGTTTCTCCCCTGCTCCCTGCTCCTCTCACTAATGCTCTCGCCTCTGCTCCTGAGCCAACCACTCCATACTCATCCAACAAGCCGGAACTGTGGGTGAAACTACATCTGCTATGTGACAGTCATCACTAAATGTGTTATAATCGCGTGCTTTAAATTCTGTTTACATATAATGTTTGGTTGTAAAACCAATAGGAAATTTTATTAGGAGGTCAATAAACTATTTAGTGTACTTTAAATGTGACTGTAGGCAAATTGCTGTGGGAATAGGGGGAGGGATTAAAACATAAGGGGGATAAAGCAGTTCAGGAAGGACAATAGTCAACTTTGGGGTGGTATCATCATCACACCACCCTGCTGGTGAGGTTTTGTGTGCTGTAGTGTTTAATGTTCCACAAAGTACCCTTGGAACATAAACTCTCTAGATTTTGTTTTTTTTTTTTGAGAAAAAAATCTCTTCCTCTTCATGCATATCTGTCCATTTTGTTGTTTATGACGCTCTCTCTCCCTCTCCCTCTCTCTCTATTTCTCTCTTCAGAAAGCACACAGCACTCTGGGGGATTTCTTGGTCTTGTGAAACATTATTGACTCGTTTTAACCCACACTGATAACCACCCAATAGGCAAACAGAGTGCTGGGGGCTGGAAATGGGTAACACTGTCAGTCCTGATTTGTACTGTAGTTCACCAGTGGGCGTAGCGTCATGCTGATTCTTCCCATCCACATCTAATTCAACTGGAAAACACCAGGAAGGATCAAAGGTCATGACAGAGGTCAACTTGCACTATTGGTCTATGTTCAAGGTGAAGTTTCAGGGGTCATATGTAAGGTTAGTCCAAGACAAGGCTGACAGGAGGGTCCTGGAAGATCAGAGGTCAGAGGGTTGGTATTAGATTATGGTCAAGGTGACAGGAAATTCTCCAGAGGGTGAAGTTCAGGTCCATAATTAAGCAGATCAATACCAGCCTGGCATATAGCACTACCTGTAAATGGTCTGCCTTTATTTCCTTTATGTTATCTTAGAGTTATCTATTATCCTTTCTTAATATTTTAATGTTCTTTTTCAGATAAACATATACACTGTATGTATTTTTAATGGGTGTTACCAGTATAGGCAGATTTGGTCAGCACTATGTTGAATCGGTGCTGCTTTTCTCTCATGAATCACCCTCATACGTTCTGTGGCCAGAGAATAGTAAAAGGCAATTACACACATGACCAAACTGATAGGCAGACAAATAGCTGCAGCCTTTATCATCAGCGAGAGAAAGCACAGCTTTTGCAGTGAACCACTGTTGTAGTTCGCGTTTCAATTAAAGGTGGAAGAAAACTTGTTCTATTTCATTCAAAAAGCAATTGCAGCACTAGCACCGGATAAGAGTGCAAAGGAAACCAGGGCTCAATAATAGGAAATGGCAACTGAAACAAAACGATTGCATCGAGAGGCTCTTATTTCTTTTCCCAAAATAATGACATTTGATACATTGAAAACCGAAATCAGTCACTGGACTCAGGAACAAAAAAAACTTTAATGATGTTATTAGAAAAAGAGATCACTGTCCAAATGGATAATATTTGTGGTTCTTGGTTTAAAAATAATGGCAACATAAAGTTGCACTATTAATTTCAGTTTATAACACATATTCTTGGTGATTTGTCAGAAATATGATAGAGGTACAGGTATGTAACTATAACAGGGAACCACTACTGATTAATTTTCTACAACAGAACAACTAAAAATTGTTGTCTTCAAATGATAGCTTCAACGGTCACTGCATTTGTTCCAGTATATTATTGTTTCGAACCCTGAAGAATGCCTATTTACAGGGACAGGGTACCAAGGACTCTTCGAGTTTATCGTTAATAAATAATGAAATATTCATAAATTGAGGTTCAAATGTGTTATTTACAGTAAAAATATGGCTTTATATATTAAGATTTGTGTAAGGAAACATTTATATGAATGTTTATGATAGGATTTATAGTCGCTGATGTCAGTGCTTTTCAACAGTCAGTATGATTTTATTTGCACTACATTAAAAAAAATTACTTATGCTTCTCCACTCATGTTTAGCTACCACTTGTATTCTTTTCTGACCATATATTACACATTGATTAAGAACCCCTTAATGACATCCATGCATCCATCATTCTTTTTTTTTTGTCCACACTCCATACACATAGTACCAGTAGAGAATTTTGACACTCCCACTAATTCATTTTCAATTAGAAATTGTGTCCAAATTTTTAACTGGTACTGTACATGTGTAATCATGTTTGCTGAAGAAAATGCCCAACCTTTGCCCAAATTCCTGCCAATACTTATTACATTTTAATCATTTGTAATTGTTATATAACTCAAATGATCATACAATCTGCAGTAGGCATAAAGTTGGTCAGCAACAACAAAGTCAACATTTGAATGTTGCTGACCCAGCAGAGAGTGAGGAGAGAGATAATCACAAGCTGTATCAAGGTTATGAGGGGTGATGAAAAGCAGAAGGAGGGATAGCAGGTGCTATTTTTCTCTGACAGAAGCCATTCAAATTCTGCCATGCACTACTGCATCAGACAGCATTCAGACTCTTAATCTGTCTGTCTGTTTCCAAACCAGACTAGTTATTCAAATCTTGTTCTCTCTATCAATCTATCGGGATTGTTTCCTATAATGTAGTAAGTAAATAACGAATAACAGTAACACCTAGGAATAAAAAGTATGATGCATACTAAAAGGTAATATTTCAGGTGATATATATATATATATGTATGTGTGTGTGTGTGTGTGTGTGTGTGTGTGTGTGTGTGTGTAGTATTAAAATCCGCAGGTAGGTTTAAGGCTTGTGCTCTGCTTCTTCCCTGGGAATATTAGCCTTTTAGCCCAATTAATCAAAGCTATCAAAATATACACAGTTTACTACACAAAGACAGGAAGTAAATAAACATTGGGATGATTTCTAACTGACCACATCTAATCTTTAATAACTGTGACTTTACCCACTGTTAAC
The DNA here is from genome assembly GCA_039654325.1 of Tandanus tandanus. Classification (NCBI taxonomy): domain Eukaryota; kingdom Metazoa; phylum Chordata; class Actinopteri; order Siluriformes; family Plotosidae; genus Tandanus; species Tandanus tandanus. The sequence continues at coordinate 41,548,153 of JBCNYH010000012.1, forward strand.
CTGGTCACCCTTTTTTTTCTATTTCTCCTCCATTATGGTGAACCAAGACAGATATTTCTAGATTCTTGAGTACATCTTTGTACATATAGTAACAATGGGTGAGAGATAAAGTTGACCTCAGACATGACTACAGACATTGTGTAAGATTTGCATGCCCTGGGCAGAGTTTAAAGCAGATACTTCTCTCAGCAGTGTGTAGTTGTGGTCTTGGAATTAAGCCCATGTATCTGGATATTAGCGAACACAAGAGTAGTATTATATTGAGGGCAACTGTATGTTAATTTGCTCAATAAATCACTTTAATATGTTGAACAATGCAGAAAAACAAATGCTATTTGAGTGCAACATTAAATGTAGTTTTATATATAAATATAGTTATATATTAAACTAAGATATTTGTCTAAAGTATTTTTTAATTATTTTGTGCTGCACTGGATTGCAATTAACAGCAAAGGGAAAATACAGTCTGCTTTGTACTTCCACATTTTTATCTTCCAATTTTATTTACACCAAAAGCATACTACTTGCACACTAAATGCTCAACATAAATCTGACAACCTTGAAGGTGTGAACTGCACTGGAGTCTGGAAAAGGACAATCTCTATACATAAATAGCCTTAAATTGCCAACACTGAATACAGCACATATTTCTCAGGAGGTGCTCGGAAACAAAGAGAAGTTCAAGTTCAAGAAGTTCAAGAAGCTTTATTGTCATTTCAACCACATATAGCTGACGCAGTACATAGTGAAACGAAACAACGTTTCTCCAGGACCAGGTGCTACATAAACATAAAACAGAGATCAAATTTGAAAAAAAACAACAACAACACAGAGCTATGACCAAGGTTTTTGTCCTAGACACATAAAGTGCAAAGTGTGCAACTAGGTGCAAACAGTGCAAAGACAACACAGTGCAAAACAGTACAAAAAGAAAAAAGAAACACAAGAATGAGACACTTAGTGCCGAAAGAAAGAAAAAGATGAGATGGAATAAAAAAATTAAATGATGTACAGAGTAGCAGCGGTTGAGGGAGTGCAAATAGAATATAGGCATAGATATAAATATAAACATAGCAGCCTAATGAAATAATGACAGGGTTGAGGTAGTGCAATAAATAGTGAAAAGGGTCCCTCATCAAACTTCAGCAAATCTATGATATTAATAATGATCAAGTACCTCGTAAGAATGTCAGATTTTCCTCATGCCTAAGTATGGTTATTAAAGCATGTGTTCAGACATGTGATAGATTGAGCTAAGATGAATAATAAGATTTTGCAGAAACCTGTAAAGTTCATGCCAGCTGAGTGCATGCTGTCATTAAAGCAAAACATGGACAGTACCAAATACTAAAGAAACATTTAAATTCATGTAAATATTTCAAAGTTACTACAACCCCAAATATGAAACAATTGGGAGAGTATGTTGAAATTGAAATTAAATCTGAAAACAATAATTTTTAAATAACCTTTGACCTGTAAGGCACTCAAATTAACAGCACATTATTTGATTTTAACCTGATGAATTTGATTGTTTTTTCAATATCAACATTTATTTAAATATTTTTAATTAATGTAAAAGTTTTAAGTATTTAAATTGCAACACATTCCCAAACAGTTGGTTAGTCAGTTATCATTTTACAACAGCATTCTTCGCAGCCTTTTCTTTTAGTATGTGCACATTGTGGTTTTGCATTGTCTTATTGAAATATACATGGGTGTCCCTTGAAAAGATCTTGCTACAAAACCTTGGTGTACTTTTCTGCATAACCAAGGGCACTGACACAACCAAATATAACAGACCCTGAGTTATGGACTTGTTGCTGGTAGCAGTCTGGATCCTTTTTATCTTTGGGCTAAAGCAAATGTCATGCATTTCTTAAAAATAAATAAATAAATAAAAGATCCGGAGTATTGGTTCATCTGAGCACAATACATGTTTCCACTGCGTGATGGTCCATCCCAGACATCTCAGAGCCCAGAGAAGATTCTGGACACAGTTAATGTTTTAACTGGCATTTGTGGACTCTGTATTGTAACTTGACAAAGGTTTCCCAAAAGTTATCCTGAGCCCATGTGATTAAATCAGCTAGAGATGTTGTTATGCTTCTCATAAACAAGAACTATCCTTTCAATTCCTCTCTATGACCCTTATACCCAGAATACATGCTGAAACTGAGCTCAGAATGTTCACTTACTAAGGATTGAGAATATAAACACCATAACACTAAGGGGCAGCTGTAGCCTAGTGGCTACAGTGGCAGCTTTGGGACTGAAAAGTCACTGGTTCGATTCCCAAAAGAGTAGGAAAAATGTGTGGCAGTGGGGGAGTGAGCTGCACCTTCCCTTCCTTCACCTTGATGGCTGAAGTGCCCTTGAGCAAGGCACCTAACCCCCAACTGCTCTCTGGGTGCCCCCGATGGGTGTGGCAGCCCACTGTTTCAAGTGTGTGCGCTCACTTTGGATGGGTTAAATGCAGAGGCAATTTCCCTTGCTGGATTAATACAGTAGAGCAAAATAATATTAAAAAATTTAATAATAATAATTTGAATGTAGAGAAAATATGACTATTCAGGATGATTCCTTCCAATAATTTTGACCAGTTTTGGTGTCATCCAAGATGAGTTCTAAAACTTCAGAGTGAACTTCTGTACTCCCCTTCACTCTGTGGGCTCAGCAGAAAAGTAGATGATAACCTGAGGACATTGACGAATCCCTCGGTGCTTCCTGCACTACACATTGCCTGTGGCAGTGCCTTTGTAAAGGCATTAATATATTATTCACAGTCAGATACACCTATGTATTTGATCATGCTTTGATTAAAAAACACAACCTTGAAGAACATTTTTTTTTTCTTTAGTTGTTTTAGAGTCTGGAACCAGTTTGAGAGATGAAAATTACCTTTTGAAGTTTTGCTTCAAAACACCTAAATTAGATCATGGCACTTATTATTATTATTATTATTATTATTATTATTATTATTTATTTGTTTGTTTGTTGGTTTATTTAATATTATTATTTTTATTATTATTATTATTATTATTATTATTATTATACTGTAGCACAAATAGCAATAAAATGCTAAAGTTCTAAATTATTATAATTTTTTTTTTTTAAATCACTGCATTATAGCTATGCAAGTGTATTAAGGCAACAATCAAATACAGTTTTTGTACGTCTCTGTGGATGGACTGGAAGATTTGCGTGATTTTATATGACAAATGACCTTATGCTGCCAGTCACAGCCAACGGAATTTCATGCCCAGATAAATGAATTAACAAACACTTCCATTAGCGGTCATGGGGGACGTGTTCTTTAGTCATATTCTTAATTAAAGAACATACTCCTGCCAGCTTGTTTCCACACTCGCTGGTAAACGAACCATGTCAAGTTCGTCATGTAGGCAATTATGAATGCTAATGCAGAGGGCTCTTTTTCAAATGACGACCTTCTCAGAACATTGATAAGGTACGCAGCTCTGAGCACAGCTTAGCCTCACTGCTTCAAACCTTGGATGGACATTAATATTCCAAAACCAGGGTATAGGGCATAACAACCTTTTTCTTCAAAGTCTTTCCATTTTAGATTTGACAGCCATGCTGTCAGCACTCTAAGCACACATTAATATTTGCTCATATATCCAAATGTTTATATCTTAAGTAACTAGCTTTTGGGTCTGACCATACATTAGCATCACAATATAATGTGTGTTTTATCCATTGGAGAAGCCGTAAAGTTACAAAAACATCATAAAGTAGGCTCCAAATAAACCAGTCAATTCAACGAACAGCATCTCTTCTCCCACAAGAGACTATAATTCCTGAATCCCTTCACTCCACCTCCTTTCTTTTCATTCTCCATCTCTTCCATCTCCATCACTTTCGCCCCCACAAGACTTGTACTTGCTAATGAGGTGCTAACTCCTACATGAGCAAAGCAACAAGGCATTTTACTACTTATTTCTCTCGTTCTTCAGCTTTTATTTGGTCTGCTGATACTCTTCTGACAATTAAAAGACGACTTTCACCCTGTAAATGTCTTCTCATTACGGATCTTGGGTTTGACTGCTGACCATTTCCTCTTGAAAGACATAAAGCCATAATGCAGTATACTTTTAAAAATGTGCTTGATGATGTTCCAGCGTCCTGGAACACGCACATGTACAAGCGCACATTAGTGGGCTGATGAATTTATCCTCTCACACTTACACGCTCTCTTTCTCTCCTCAAGTGTGAAACCACTGGCGTTCTCCCTAAAGATGGTTGGCTCTGTATCATAATCCATCTGGCTTTATCATCAGCCAGAGTAAATGCTCACTCAGTGTGTTATGAGCCGTGGCCTTTAGCTGTTATATACAGCTTAAGGGTATAACTACAATAACAGCAGTGTTGCTTGTCTTTCTGATATAACTTCTATATTAGTATTATCCTTTTAAAAATACTCCTAATTTTGCATTTTCTTCTCACAAATCAGCACTTTACATATCATAATAAGGGTTACGCTTTGCTTAAGGGATTTAAAAATCATCACTGAGGTGACATAAAAAAGGAAAAAAAGGAACTTGACAGTATATAATCAATATGAAAGTAGCAATAACTGAAGTTGGAGTCATTGTTATTACCTAAAAGTAAATCAAATCAAAGAAGGATACATGAAACTTTATTTATTGTCCATAATACACTGTCAATCTCAGTATCGTCAGTTAAATTTAATTATAGGGCCGCTAAGTTGTGCAGATTTCAAAGGTTTCAATCCGATCATGGATCATGATGTGATGCCCCCAAGAGTCCATGAAAGTAAAACTGTCTCTACCCCCCGGGTGAGAAGGATGGTGCTTGGTGGGCATCTGTGTGCTCTGTGTAGTTTTTTGCCCTCTGCCAAGTGTTGCCCTATGGCATTATATGAGTGACAGTTTGTGTGTTATTGTGTGCAAATGTGGTGTTATTGCAGGAAACAAGTGTTAGCTTTCATGTAGCTGGGGTAGTGTAACCCTTAAATTTTTTTTGCTCATGTAAGTAATGTGCAATCACATGTGAGAAATATGTGAAGGTGCATTTTAACATTTTATGTATGCCTAGAATTGTTCCAAAATGGGAACAAAATGGGATTTGTCAGGAAAATAGATGAATTGTGTGAAAAGTCATGTGAAGAATTAAAACAAGAAATTATTTTTTAAAATCCCATTTGAAAAAAAAAAAAAAATCACTCACTTGTCAGAAAGCCATCACATGAAAAAAATGTGAAGCATAATATGTGAAATGTCTAGAACCATGAAATCCATATGGCATTTATGTAAAGGGGAGAGATAGGAATCGACAAGGGCTACAAAAGAAACACCATATATTTATATTATATATAAATTGGTAAAACCACACAGGAAACTGGTCAGTAAGAAAAAAAACATTACATATCTTCAATAATGGCAAATTAATTATTCATCAAGGCTTTTCCCAAATTTAACAAAGTGCATTTATTTCCAACTACTTTGTGCTGATAGTGTGTTTAAGACTTATTGCAGTAGCGTCCAACTTACAAATGCAAATAGATTCGCCTCTGTGTTGGGTGAGATTACTGTGAAGTGCTGCTATTTGCATTTGAAAATGATCCGGATTGGAGTGAGCGAGAGGCGAGGTGCTGTTAGGGATGATTGGGAAAGAGTGCTTGCCACGATAAGCTTAAAATTGTGTTTGCCTAAATGCTTGCAGCAGCACACCTCACAAAGGCGCTTTAATTTCCCTGTTCCAATTTTTTTGCCTGTCTTTTTATATACATGTGTGGTTTTAACTGTAGGCCTGTATAACGTTTTAATACCATGCCCTCTTCTGGATCTACAGGCTGACACTGTATCACCTCACACTGTGGATTACCCGTCCACAGCTACATGTCATACAGAGAGAGAACAGTAATAAAGGTCATTTGAGTGCACTCAGAAATCAGTGTAACTCAAACAAGCCAAAGCCTCTTACAGTGTTCAGGCAAAGACTGTAAAAAAAAAAATCATATCAGTACCAACAGTACTGAATTTTTCTGTGGTACACACAAGGTTTGGGTTTCATACACAATCCTTAAACTACTATAGCTGTATAATATTTGATACAATCGGTGTAATGACATACAGTGACTTTTATTAGAATAAAAGTCTCTTATAATGTATGCTGTTCCAAGTCAGAATTATTCAGTTGGTGCAACAGAAATAAAAATGGGAGGAGATATAGGTACACCAATGATAAAGAGACAAATGCAGTAATGGGTGGTAAAGCCCAGAGGTTCATTAGGTAAATATCCCAAAGCCATCCGGCAGCCATCCCGAGCAGCCATCCAGTAGCACTCACATGGGTGAGAGAGAAGATTGGAAAGACAACTGTGCATTCATTTATAAATCAAGTTCAAGTCAATTCATCTTTAAAGGAGAAAACAATTTATTTTATAATTTATTTTTTTATGTACCAGCAACACTTCCATATGATACACTCCAATTTACCACAGGATTGTAGGCATATATTCTCATTATATAAGAAATTTTCACAGACATAATAAGCCTTTCAACTCCTTTCTGTCATATAATATATGTTAAAGCTACACAAATAAGGATTCCTAACATCAGCTGCTTGTGTTTGAGACATGTGGGATCAGCTCATGTGTACTTTAGCATTTGAGAATGGGGCATGGTTGCCATATAAAGCTCTGGATCAATTCTGGGAGAACTGAGCGTCTCGGCAGAACACACACTACTGGTTGAATCACATTAAGCCTGCACATTGGGTAATGGGATCGGCCACGGGCTTTTATGTTCCCCCACCCCCGGCCCACTCGCTCCTCTCAGCCAGAAGAACACGCCACGGCCCCAGCCGTCGTCACAGATGAATATTCATTACCACAGCTTTGTGCACATTTTCTTCTGGATACTGTTGCCCCCTCACCCCTCTCCTGCCCCCCTGTTTCTCCCCTCTGCCCCCCCGAGCAGCCTGACTCCACAGAGGAGGAAGTAGTGTAGTGGGAAAATGAGCATGAATGTGTATTGAGGTGTGACTGAGTTTTGCATAACACTCCACAGTCTGAAACATGCATGTACAATTTTTATTTCATGTGCAATGTTTGTTTTTTGAAATTACAGACATATTGTTGCTGAAGCATTCTATATGACTATACCTTTTTAACTGCAAGAGTTATTTTATCACAAAGCAAACACATATCCTGTTTATTTTTAAGTCACTAATTTCTGTGCTATTATGTTTTCTTGCTAATTTCAAAGTCTGTGGCTGACTCACCACTTTAAAACCCGATCTAGTACAGCTCCTTCATCATTCTCTCCTCTATTACAGTGAGCCTAAATCATACCTTCCTTCTTGAGTGGCAGGTCATTTAGTGTCATGACCATGCTGTTGGCTGAAATTGTTTCTGAAAGTGTTTCTCTTTACTCAGTGTTCTCTTTTAGATTTCATCATCGACTGTAATTCAGCACTGTGTCTATGTTTTTGCAAAGTTATTATTATTATTATTATTTTATTTTTTATTATTATTAACATCATTATTATTATTATTATTATTATTATTATTATTATTATTATTATATTAATAACTTGTATAATATTGTCATCAAGAAGAAGAAGAAGAAAAAGACGGAAAATAAGAATAATAATATGAAGAATGTATTCACAAGTAAATAACAAAACATAAATAATTTGAATAAAACAATGATAATATTCTACCGCACATCACAAGTCTAAAGGTCACATGTAAGCATTGCTTTATATGTTGGCTTTAATAATAAAACATGGAATTTCACAACATTCAGTATTAATTAGGATGGATTTTCATTTTATAAATTGCAATGCCTTTTTATATTGTTTATTTATTTTCATTTTATTTAGGGGGTATTTAAAAAAAATTAGGTTTAATAAAGCCAAATTCAGTTTTAAAAATTTATATTAAAAGTAGTCAAATTAATACACATCAACTGCTGATTAGCTGAAATAGCAAGGATAACAGTGCTTTAAATATTGCAAAATTTATTTCCAAAGAGAATTTTGAAACATGACTTGCAAATTTTTAATTTTGAAATATAAATTATATTGTTTTAATATAAAAAGAAAAAAACACACTGTAGCATTAAACTCCAAATTTATGAAAATTCTAATTCTGGTGTGGCAAATTTAATTTCAGACATATTTCATAAGTAAGCCATGTGATATAGCACAGTTTTCCTCATTAGTACCAACTAGTAAAAAAAAATAATAATAATTCAAGCCTTGGTTAAAGGCTTGAGTCAGTTCTGCATGGTGACAACAGGCAACTTCCATATAGACTCTTTCTTTCAATGCTGATTCACATTTGCCTCCTCATCACCCAGCACTTTCTCAATCAACTATAAGGGCATGAATTATTCCTCTTAACAAAAGTGTAATAATAACTGCCTTTCATCCAGTTATTTAATTATTAGGAGGGGAGCAGTATCCCTAAATAGATGTACAAGTCTCAGCTTATACATCAAAAACAGTAAGAAGCGTTAGAAGTAGATTTTTTGATGAAACTGCTTTGTATGTTAAAGTATTAGTCACTGACAAAAACCTGTGAAAGGCAGTGGGTTATTAAAATGCAGAGTGTGAATGAGGTTAACACTGACCTTTGGCACTGGTGATGGATGAGAGAGAAACTCTCACTGGCATCTAACTGCAGTGGAAACGTCACCATGACAACCCTGACAGCAACAGCCGAACCCATGAATATGTAAGAGCCACATCTGGACAGCTGCTCAGGCTGATACAATCCTGCTGAGGGGAGAGTGGGTTATGGGCAGGTAGGATGGACATCTGTATTTTCTTCTACAAGAAGACAGAATGCATGAGAGCTTGACGTGTAAGAAAAAAAAGGAATGATTTCATCTAGGTGCATGAAAATCTCCTGTGAAAGTGATGGGTATATTATTTAATATCAACCATTAAATATCACAATCTTGGGTTTTGATGCAGTATCATGCCACTAAACAAGAACATTAACTGAGGTCTTTCACAACACTTAATAAATTCAGTTTCCCTGATTTTCCATATGAACCAAGAGGAAAAATCACTCAACATCAAGGACTGCTGTCAACAAACCATTCTACAAATAAAGATCATTAATATTTTCTTCGTCATACATAAAAAGACTTCGTCATTTTTTTTAAACTTTCATTCTCAATCAAAAACATATAGTGGTTTGGGGGAAATGTCCTCAGGGCTTATTTTTACTGCTCATAATGCAATAAGAAATCCATCAGCTCACAGCAGTTTGGCATGATATAATGACTTATATAAGCCCTTGGATATTTGGAACATCTGTTTCTGACCTGTTTTTTAATTATTCATTCAAATTAAAAGAACATGCATCAAGAACAAAAGAGCAAAATACAAGCTATCCTTTCACTAGAGACTTGGGTAAAGAAAGGTGTACTCGTTTCTTGATTATTTGTTTGTGATGCACACCAAGCAATGCTTAAGCCCAAACATCCGAGAGAAAATGAGAGAGGGGAGAAGGGTTAGAGGAAGATAGAGAGAGGATGGGCCAAGAGAAAAAGTGGGAGACAGAGAAGGGGAGACATAGATAGGAATGTAGAAATAAAGGGGGAGAGCAAAGGAAAATAGGGGGAGAGAAAGAGAGAGAGAGAGAGAGAGAGAGAGAGAGAGAGAGAGAGAGAGAGAGAGAGGCTTTGTTCCTCTTACCCAGTGCACCTCATTGCATTGTACATAAGGTGTGCTATTTTTACAGAGGGGAAAAAAACGTGTGCAGCCGGTGCACAGCAGACAAGCTGTCTGAATGTCTGCCTGAGTCGAGCCTTTTCCACCACACACTCACAAAACACTCACACAACCAGCAGTTCTAGCCAACAAACATCAGGAACATTTTAGTTCAACTGTCACTTAGACCTTGATGACCTAGTAGAAAAAAAAATTTCATTGGACTCTTCAGAATTGATTTGAAGTCTTACCACATGCGTTCAAACTCATGCTTTCAAACGCTGCTCAATTCTTAAAAAAATGTTTTTATAAAAATATATAAATAAACAAATAGAAATACAATAAGATAAAAAAAAAAAGATTTAAAAAATATGTATTATTTTATACAATGTATAAGTGAGTATATCAGTGAGGATGTGTAGTTTCTGTATCTTTGGAAACTATCCTAAAAGTGTTAATGCTGTATAATGACATTGATTTGAAAAGTTCTGATTGATACATGATATTTATAATATATGATTTCTAATGCAAAAAATATAAATAATATAAGGCACATGTATAAGTATAGATCAGTACACACTTTTAAAACAATGTCCCTCTCCAGGAGGTTCCTTGAAGAGCCATACACCAAGTGAGCTATGAACTAAGAGATTTCAGGCTGAACAATAACACAATTATCTCTATAATATATTTAAATTAGCAAAGAGTTAAATATGACTGATTTTACTTGTCTTTACAAGTATCATAATAGTGCCTTTTAAGTATTATTTAGACCTTGGCCAATGTCAATTCTATATTCTTTAACATTTAAGCTTTAAAATCAACATTTTCTAATTGAAGCACTTCACTTAAATCCAGTCCAGTTTATGAAGACAATTATCCAGCATGCACCGCCATCAACAAAACTGCAGCTTCATATATACAGTACTGTGCAGTGAAGATTATACTCCACCACTTTTGTCTAAAAGGGCTCCTAATAAAAAGAAGTAAAAAATTACTTCTCTA
>JBCNYH010000012.1:41558942-41578466 GCA_039654325.1 Tandanus tandanus
TATACACTTAACAAAATGAAGATAAATCAGAAACCAAGTACTATTCAATTATTTATTTCATGTAATATTGGATCATACTGATGAGAATAAGTAAATAAACAACAATATATAGTAATAACAAAAATAATAGGGTTTTCTTTTGAGAAAAAAAAGCAATATTTAGTGTGGCCACCCTTTACTTTGATTACAGAATTTAACCTTTTAGACATAGTGTTCACATATTTTTTAATTTCTTCACTCCATTCCATATGGTTTGAAATTCATTAATGCTATGCAAAAGTCAACAAATTGGTATTTTCAGTGTTTTTGGTTATCCATACTTTTACCTCAATATACTTGTCGGAATGATTTGTTTTTGGTTCTCATTGTCTACAAAAGCAAATGTTCAATACATTTTCACCAAAAAATTATAGAGAAGTCATTTTTTACTTCTTTTTATTAGGAGCCATTTTGGACAAAAGTGGTGCTGTATAATCTTCACTGCACAGTACTGTGTATATATATATATATATATATATGTACAGTGTAATATTCAACTGTATAAAAAGAACAGTATAAAACTCTTTCATGGCAAAATGAAATAATTTATATGTGAGCCAAATGTCCAAATTTCTAATAAATGTTAACAGAAGAATATCCTTTAATAACCTCGTGCTAATAATAAATAATATTACAGCAGTATTCTTACTTTGTTCTTGGCTGTAAGGCCTTGTTTTTTTCCCCCACTCACAATACACATTTTCTATCAAATACATTTTCTATCGGTTTTTCAGCCCAGTACAGATTTGGATACAGACCAGTGTAAATTTCCACCATAAAATAAATAATAAATCAATGTCGTGTCAGATAGACTAATTAAAAACTTTAACTTTTGTTTTACTTCAAATAATACTCACATTAATGAAATAAGGTTAGTATCTGTCAATGCAGGGTATGGTGTGTTTTCTTACTCTGTGAATTCATGAATATTACACATTATATATTCGTTATACTGCTCCTCTCCTTTATCCTGTTGAAGTGATGAGACACTTATTAATTTCATTCATTCATTCATTTTCTGAACTGCTTAATCCTAATTAGGGTCGCGGGGAGGCTGGCGCCCATCTCAGCCGACTCTGGGCGAGGGCCACTCATTAATTTAACTTGCTCAAAAGAATCTGTTCACTTTCAGGTTCATCAAAAGAGCAGTGACACAGAGCATCATCCTTCTTGTCTTTTTCCCTTTCTTTTGTAGGCTTAGGTCAGAAGATGGCTAAAAGCATTGGATGGGCAGATACCAGTGTGGTGTCCACTTTCTCTAGCATGGTAGGGCACTTACCTATTCTTGCTGCTTTTAGCTCGGTCTTCTCTTGTGCACTCTCTTCCCAGTGCTCTTCTTTCGAAACTCTGCTGCCCTCCCTTCACCTTCCCTTTCACTCGTCAGCTATCTTCTCATGTATCCTTTACCTCTTTTCAACCATTCTTTTTTCCCCTTCTTTTTTTCATCCCTCTCCTTTGTTCTGATCTCGCTCAGCGTCTGAAGGCCCTATGAAAAGGGGGTAAGTAGAGCAGAGAGCAGTGGGATGACCTTGCTCTACAGGTCCAAACAGAGCTGAACCTGCTACTCTGAAGAAGAAGAAGAAGAAGAGGAAGAAAGAGAGAAACATTTAGTCCATACTTGTTTGAAGTAGAGGTGAAAGCTGCTTTGAAACGCAGCTCTCATGAATAAGACTGCTTAAAACAAATACAGTCCGCAGTCATTATAAGCTCTCATATGGCGTACAGAACATATGAAGTATCATCACAGATAAATTATTAAACTAAACTCAACTGATCCTTCCCTTACAGAAAAATCCACACAGGACTTACATGTAAATAATCACATTGTTTACACATAAGGGTTTTAGACACGTTTACATGTAAACTTTCATATGTAGGGTATGTGGTTTTATTTTTTCCCACCTATTATTATTTGACTGAATAATATTCACTTAATGTTACTTGTTCAAGACATATGTTGGGTAAGGCACTTTCACATATTTTTTTATATATGCACACATGTAAGCTATGAAATGTATTTGATTTCTCTCTAAGGATCAGTCACCACAAACCAGAAATCAAATAAACAAATTATTATTTGATAGATCATATCCACAGATATCACACCCTAAACAGTAAACATTTGATTCTATCACATACAGTTATACAAGATCAGAAGGAATAAATCTAAGAAAGTAGCTGATGTTTTTAACTGGAGGTAAAAGGAATACACTGAATCTTAGCATTCTGCTTGAGCAAGAGAGCACATTCGAGATACGCCTGTGTATTCGAGAGGTGAAACCTGGGGTGATTATGAATATTCAAATAATACAAGCAAAGTAAATTACAATTATTTATGAAAAATTTCTTTGAACCCTCTTGAACTCTCTTTGTTGTGTTCAGAGCTTTTCGAGTGTTATTCTTTTTTGAAGTAGAGACAGTTTACAGTGAACATCAGCATAACTTTCTCTTTGTACACTCCAATTAATCCTCTACCGTTTCTGTGGAACAACAACATCACTGAGCAGAGTAAGAACCTATCGGTTACAGAAAAGTCATTAATCACACGTTTTATACATGCAGTGCTTTTTTTTTTTCTCATATGTTACATACATTTATTTTTTTACATTCTAATCTTCCTCATGTGATCGTGTATTAGTTGTACTTGGGTAATCGAGTACAATTTCAGGACATAATATGTGTATAACACCTCCCCGTTTTTCAAATTAGTCCCATGAAAAGAACATATAATTATTATATGAAATGTGGCGTGTTTTTCAGTAATTTATTACTCTAGGTGACTCATTGCAAGTCCACTTATTGAAAATACAAACAAATCTTCTTCCTATTTCATAACTAATAACTGAACTGAAAGTACAAGCTAACGGTAGTTTGTACTAATAGCAGCAAACACTGAACCATCCTTCCTGACCTTTCAGCCTCTGTGCCTGGAACTGTGCCCTCCACATGCCCTCTGTGTGCCAGAGAAACAGAGCTGCTGCCCACCCACATGCTCACCACCCGAACAACGCAACCACCCCCACACTCTCCAAAAGTGTCACCCAGTCCTTCTAACAAGGGTGAAGGCCATATGTGACTCCCTCATTAACAGCTACATGAAAGAGACAAGGAGTACAGAGGGACATCTGGGCCTGACTGAGACCCAGAACAGAGTGAGTGTGAGAGAGAGAGAGAGAGAGAGCAAGGCAGTGAAAAATGAAATGAAAGAAGGAAAGAAACAGTATAATATAGAAGAGAAATACAAGACAGAAAGTTAAATCTACCGAGGAATACAGCTCCACAGGAGTAGTCAACAACTTTTTTCCCCCAAATGTACAGGAGTTGTCTAATAGGACATCACCACCCAATCACTTTCTTCAGATAATGCTGACACAAATGACAGCCGCAGTGGTAAATACACACACTCAAACATGGCACATTGCATGCTGTCAGTGGAACAGATCTTGCAGCGAAATCAATCCCACGAAGCAGTGACACTCCTGTCAATTCACACACCTTTATTCCTCTGAAGACTTACAGATATGGTGCAGTACTCCAGGTACTGTCAGAGATCCTGCTATAGCTAAGAGTCGACAGGACTGTTTAATGCCTTCTTAATGGCTCTAAATACTCTATACAGCTGTGAGCCTCTACAGTGACCCTAAAAAAGATACTGACTCTGACCATACACTGAAATGCTATCAGTTAAACTCATTACTTCAGCTTTAAAATGAACTATATGTTTTTGCATTATTATGAAAACCCTTGCTTTTTGGTTGTTTTATTATTCAGGGTGACCAAAAACAGCCTCCTACATTTCAAAGGTAAATGAAAAAATCATCAAAGATAATATTATTTGTACACATGAACCTTCAGGGGCAGTGGTGGCTCGGTGGTTAAGGTGCTGGCTTACTGACCTAAAGGTCAGGGGTTCAAGCCCCACTATCACCGGGTTGTCACTGCTGTGCCCCCCCTCCCCCGGCTGTGGTGAGAGTCATGTAAAAGAACAATTGCTGTTGTTCAAAAAGAGTAGGCCACTGGATTGCTGTCAGCGTGTTTCTGCCCTGCGATGGGCTGGAGAGCAGTTCGACGTGTACCTTGCCCAGAGTCGTCTTTTTAGGTAGGATTAAGCAGTTCAGAAAATGAATGAATGCAACTTCATTTAAATGGTGGCCGTCATTGTTAATACACACTTGGAGCGGATTTCAAATGGCTGCCATGGCTCAACGGGTCAGACGATAAAATTGGCTATCTCCTGATGAATAGCAACCCTAAGGGCTTCAAGGATGAGCAGGTGATTTTCTTTTCAAAGCTGAACCTGTTGCTCTGAAATTTTTAACCCATTGCAATAGTCTTCTTATCTGGGATGTTTTGATTCCATGGAATACTGAAACCTCTTCAAATTGCCCTCTGTGCGGTGATCACGGAGTCATGTTTGTGAAGGATGCTTCGACAATGAAAGCACGGTATGCTCCTGACCACTCCTGAGGACAGTTGGGGTTGGGCTACTAACAGACCTTGGCACCACCTCTTCTGCCTCGATAAGTTCTATAAGTGCAAACAATGATGGAATAAAATAATTGAATGAAGTTTCATGTGTGCAAATGATAATTTGATCTTTTACATTTTTTAATTCACCTTTGAAATGACGGAGGGTTTTTTTTAGGGGGTCACCCTGTACTTGGTGTTTGCAATCAGCCCGTACTCATCAGGATGTGTTGCTCTTATGAATGTCAACCATTTTATTCCATGTCAGTATTTCTGTTAAGCTTGCACTACTCTGCTGTTCTTATGCCCAGCCACAGTCAAGTGCACTATCCAGCTAAATATGATATTTTTCACTAGTCCCCAATTGCATGGACTTTACATTTCATTACCCAGAATGTATATTCCCAAATTTACCTGAGCACAGTTACATTTACATCCTACCATTCATCACCCTCTCTTTTTTCAACTAAACCTCTCCATTCGCCATGTCTTTTCTCCTTAATTAAAACTCTCTGTCGAGAGGGAGGCTGCTTTTAATCAAACTAAAAACAAAACCACTGCACATTTTTTAGAATATGTGGGTTTATTTAAAAAAGTAATATCCAAATAGATTTTTTTTTTCTTTTTAATTCTATTAATTCTAAAAATTCTTCTATTACGTTTTATGAAGGTTTGGTGTCTTCAAAATCACTTTTTAGGTTGCTAACAGAACACACTGTGTGTGTGTGTGTGTGTGTGTGTGTGTCAGAGAGAGAAGGATATGCAAAAGGACCACAAAAAAAATCCAAACTAACACAAACGGTCAGCCCACGCACAGAAAAGCGAAGCGGCTCAATGGGAATTTACCCAAACTTCCCGATAGTTCGCCCTTTCCTTGTAACTCTAACACAAAATGGCACACAAAAATGAAGTTCTCTACCATTTATTCAGCAAGTATGCACACAATCTTTCAGCTATAAACCGCCTTCTGACAGAAAAAAATACAGGTGTCAGCAGACTAAAAAAAAAAGCATGAATAATATTTCCATCCCAATATCAAGTGATTGATTGTATTGATAATCTCTACTGATTTTGAGTCAGAGTAGAAAAGTTAAACTCAGAAATATGCAGTTGCACACAATTTCCCCCGGGATCAATAAAGTATTCTGATTCTGATGATTGTAACACACAAATGCTTGCTTATTACATAGCAAGGCTTATCTAGAGTTCTCTGTCGTCTGAGTCCTGTCCTGGTCTGCTGCACACTCAGAGAGCGTTGTCCATTAGTGTTTAGCAGGATCAGTGGGGCAAGGTGAGGGATGAGAGATCTGAGGACCCCCCCCCTGCCTGCTTAAGAACTCCTCCACCCAGGTTACTGTCAAAGGGAACAGCTGGGCCTCATGCACGCTCCTGCCCCCTACTTTTAACAGCGGGTCACCTTGTCTTCCTTAGCACTGCCATCAAACTCCACTCCCACAGTCCCTCTGCATTACCCTGGCCTCACCTCCACACCTGAGTGCCTGGGTGAAGGAAACACGAATCCTTGCTCAAACAATATCTTAGGGTAATTACTAATTGAAATATGCTGATAACTAAATGGGCCCTCAAGCAGTTCTCCCATGACTTATTTTGGTGTTTTTTAAGGAAGTTTTAATGTCTGAAATATCTTTGTTCAACCTTGGTTCAGTTCATGGCTTCTTAGTAGATCGGTCTCGCTGGAGCACTATGGGGTCTGAAATGTAGAATGCAGCTTAATGTAACAGTTTGGCAGTGGAGAAGAAAAATTAAGATGCATAGTTTCACTGTTAAAAAAAAAAAAAAAAAAGGGTTGTTCATAGACCATTTAAATCTTTGAAATCTCAGAAATAACTATGTTAATATTTTATAATGAAGCATGTTTTGCATTGATGAAAAAATTCCTATCATATCTACAGTCTGTTTAAAAAAGCATAAATATATTGGAAATGTAGTATTGAAAATATTTACAGTAAAGTTATAGCAGAAAATAAGTAGTAAATAATTAAGAATCCTCAAAGGATTCCTTAAGGGTCAACCCTCATTCCAGTTGTTTTTACATCAGTGTTTTAGCAATTCCAGCAATGTTTATGATGCAAACACAATTTAAATAATTAAATTAAACAATTTAGACGATTAAAATACCAATATAGCGATTTATTCACTATTAATTTCTTTTCTGTTCATCATATTTTACTTTCCTTTTCATTCATCCTCTGATTCCCCTTCTGGGACCGTGTGAAGACTGTACAGCTTTCTGCTTGTGTGCTAGGCAGGTAGTAGTGGAGGTATCTTGCACAGGTAAATTATAACTCGCATAGAGACAGAACTCGTTAGTCGACCTGTCAATCAACAAAAGGCATGCTGGGGAGGCAATCGCAGTGACACCACAGAAGAGGTCATCTATGAAGATATTCATTTTCAATTCATCCCTCAGATCTCCATCGAAATCAATTTACTGCACATCAGCGACTTTGGCTTGCCCCCATGGCAACCAGAGCCATGCAGCCATGGTGCATTCTAACTACCCCACCTTATAGCACATCTGATTATGCAAACACTGCAACGTCAAACTGGAGCACTCAGCGTTACCTTCATCTGCAACAAAACAGTAATCTCACATTAAACAAAGTCTGTAAATATGTGCCTGATTGTGATCATTATCTTAACAGGGAGCTCGCGGAGTCTGTACTTAGCTGTGTGGCTGTGTCAACCTGTCTGTTTCAGGCGCTTGCATCCTCTCATTGAGATGCAGCACAGGACACGCAGGCCACAGGGAGATTCGATCAGCGGCACTAGTATTAAATTAGTTGTTGGGCATTCTGCATATGTCAGCACAGTAGTTCATTAACAGCGTTTGTTTTTGAAAACCTGAAGAAACATGATAAAAAAAGGAGTGAAGATAAAGGAGAAAAAAAGAACAAGGAAGAATTCAGAAATCAGGGGAGAGATAGAAAGGAGGAAGGAGAATAAAAGGACACACAGCTGAGTCATCAGACATGTCAAGGACACCAAAGACAAGCTTTATGGATTACACTTCGGGGAGGTGTAATAGCACTAAGTTTGTCAAAAGCATCAGACACTGAAGTAACACTTTATGTATTGAATTTCTAATGAGTGTATTCATACTGATAAATACACTGCTATTAAAATGGATAATGAAGTACACAAAAAAACGTAAGCGTTAATAAATTTAGCATCTATGATGTCATTCACCTACACATGTCTAAATGGAATAAACTGTCTTTCCAATGCTTTCCATTTCATAGAACAGACGCCATTCTCTCTGGCAAACAGGCAGGTGTCACCATGTTGACAGTTCAAATGTGTGAGAATGGGTCTGTAGGGCATGACAGGGTGGAGGGGGCACATATGCACACCAAACTAGCAGAAAATAACTGCCCCCGCCCCCTTTTCCCTCTCCTCCACCCTTTCTCCAACAAGCTCTATAATGCTACAATGAAGCAAAAGGAGACAGCCCAGGGAGTAAGGGCTTCTCACAGTGCCACTGCAGACTCATTAATGAAGAACTGAACACCTGAGATTTAATTAGGACATGTTAACGAGTCCAGGCAAGGCAATCTTATTAGTGGACCACAATGTTTTAAGTGGATGGGGAAAAAGTCAGTGTCCTTAAATATATAGCAGGAAACCTAATTTCGGGGGGGAATGATTCAGACCCAGATACAAAATTGTAGTCCATTAGTCGGTATGTAACATGGCTGGTACCAATGCTTGTGCGTGCCTCAGTCCCTTCAGAGTCAGGTACCAGCTAAGTGTCTCTTTTCATTGAGACACTTAAGATCCGGCAACAGTGAAAAACTCTGTTATTAAAATTCATGTGTCGCAGGGGCATTCCGCTAAAACTTCACCCCTGCTGAGAGCGGCTTGAAGATCAAGCTAGAATAATACTGGCTCTCTGTTGATTTAACACCATATTCAGGGATGCATGTCTAACACCAAAAACCACAAGAGGAAGGAAAACAAAGAGGAGGAAATATGAATCAAGTAACATAATAATTTCTGATTACTGGTCTGATTATTTTACCAAATACTTGGAGAGAATTTAACCTGTTACAGGGTTTCACTTTTAACATGCATCAATCTTGGTCTGGTTTAAGTTAAAAAGTACAAAAAATATTTATTTTTTTGAAATTATATAAACTCAGTAGACCTTAGCCCGATAAATGATGCAATATCAACATCGTAGGGAAATGAGAAAAGCTAACCACAGAAGAGTCATGCTACGTCTATCCATTCAAAACACCTATCCAGGACAATCACTGGAGTACACCAATCTGTATTGCCATCTAGTGGCTAAGCCCTGACCTGATCAATATGCTAAACCTGCCTTAAACAAGTCAACACACCACAGATCTATAAATGCAACAGCAACATAAAGACAGCCTTGTCTTTATCAAACACTTTCATGTTAAGAGTAAATCTAATTCCCTCTGTTGATTGTTTAGATGGTGCGGAGGTGAATGTTGTGCAAAATCAGGATGCACTGATTCAATTTGATTCAATCTCCCTCATACATACACAAACTGCATGCTCTTCAAGGCCGGCACATGGTCAATTATTGAATAATTAACCTTTTTTGACATGCCTTGTGCAAATAGATCAATAAAGATCACTTAAGAAGTGGTGTAGAACATGATGTACCATCAGTCTCCTTCTCCATGCTAGGCACTGAGAACAGCTACAACATTTCATTAGCTGTATAGGACAACTTTAAATCATGAAAGAGGGAGGGATTCATATGCATTTGTTTTGCATAGCTCCAAGGCATGCGGGGGTGTTTGGAGGTGGGGGGGGGGGAGAGAGAGACAGATTTTGCATACAGATATTATAAATGCAATTGTCTTCTTCATGCAAGCAAGCAGGGGGTTCTTTGGAAATTGACTTTTTGATTATTCATTTAGTGTGATAATTAAATAGTCCTTGCCCTGGGAACACAGAATGACTGAACCACGTCGAGGATATCTAACAGGGCTTGACGGAGCCCTTAATGTTTATCACCGCTAATATTTCACTGCCTAAAACAATGCTTGCTGCTCTTCTGTGACCCATGACTCCCGGAATTTTACTGCACAAAACTTGTATGGAAAGTGACAGCACCAAAAAGACTTCTTAAAGTTTTACCTGAATGTATCCCCAAGGTATAAGTGTCTCATATCACTTGAGTGTCACTAAAGAAACTGTGCCATCCTAAGAAAAGATCTTCACAGGTTATTTTTATGATTACTGTAGACAGACCATCAAGCTCTAACAGATTTTTTTTTTAAGTTTTACATTTTGCTGTCTTCACAGTTAAACCACATATACATTAATAAAGGATTATAAATAGGACATTTATTAATTTCCCATCTCTGTGTTATTATATTATGCAAAGACCTAACTGCATTGTAGCTAAAGATATTGAATTTTAATTATGAATGTGACCATTGTACTTTAATTTGCTTCTTTCAAATAGTAATTCACAGGAATATTTACCCAACTAATATGTTAAAAAGATCAGATAAACATAAATAGATATTTTCACAAACTTAGAAGGCCATGAGGAGACAAATTAGTAAGCCTCTTGTAATTTACATCTATTTTTCTTCTGTTCTCGCATGCACTAATTAAAGAAAAGCTAAATTAACAGCTAACAGATTGGGTGAAACACCCATTTTTTTCTACTCAGGTAAAAACAGCACAGTAGTTCTGTATAAGCATGAAAACACTGTATGCATTGTAATTTCCATGATCCTTTTGGAATTATTTTCCTTTGATAATTTTTTTAATTCAATTCATGTACACAAAATTCCTCCAAAAACATGTGAATCACATTGTCATTATTACACCATGCCAGAGAAACGTTTTACTCTGTCCTCCCCATTTAAGCTTTCACAGTTCTTTTCAGACACATGCTCATTTGCATACATTGCTGGTAACTTCAGGCTATATTTTATCATTGCATGATCTTCAATTGTTCACATGGCTGGACAGATATGCAGTCATCTTCCACCGCTGAGTCCTGCACTTCTTAACACACTTTGCGGATGTCAGGAAAACTGAACTGCCGGAAGAGCCCTTGTTATGCTAATGCAGGATGCACTAATGAGAATGTTCGGGTTCATGAACTGCATATCTTGTCATAAGTCAAACTGCATTTGAATAACTTCTATGAAAGTTAGGGACTCCAACGCCAGACTCTCTTAAACCACTGGTCTGAAAACAGGACTTGTTTCCCTCCTCTGATTAAAGCATGGGCATATTTTTTCATAAATGTTACTGAAATGAAGTTGTGGTGAATCTGCAATTGTTTTATTGACTTGAATAGTCATGACAACAGAAATGCTAAGAATGTGAATAAAACATTTGAATTATAAATTTGTTAGTGTATATTTTTAAATTATTTTCTGCTTGCTGTCCCCTTCAGTTTTCACAGACGTTTTTTTTTTCTTTTTTTCTTTTACAGGAACATAAATAAACATGTTTACAATTCTATGTGCTAATTGTTAAGACGCATTACCTGCGGTTATGGCATGAAAACTGCAGCTCAAGTCTTCCATTAGAAATGATCAGCATTATGTATGAATCCTTCTGGTGTAGTGAGTCACTCTTATCCATATAATGAGTTGAGATGTTGTATTATCTGGTGCATCAAATAAAATTTTTTATAGTAAATTAATAAATGCATTTAAAATAAATAAATAGATAAATGTGAATTGTGCGAAGAGATTGATGGTAGTACGCACTTTAACCATATTTTAGACTGGCTGGATTTAAACACACACAAATTACTATACTGTTACAGAAGAAATTCTTTTAACTCTTATGTCTCTATATTTATATAGGTACAACATAAGCATATATCTCACCACAATAATGAGTAGCAGTGTTACCAATTCTAACCTCTTTCCCCTCTGCAACCCCTTAAAAATCGTTCAGGCTAATTTCAATATTCATGAGCTCTCCACAGGCTCAGTTCAGCAGTTTCCATTAAGCATTAATTAGGCGCCGGAGGGGGAAGCAAACACAAATAAGGAGCTGAATAACTAATTAAGGTGTTTGAAATGCTGGAGGCCCACAATCCCACTAATGTCTGGTTAGGTTTGAACAAGATTTTTGGGGTGTGCGCATGCGTGCACGTGTGCGTGTGCGTGCGCGTGCGCGTGTGTGTGTGTGTGTGTGTGTGTGCGTGTGTGTGTGTGTGGGGTGGGGTGGGGTGGGTGATGTAAGTCTATAGGTGTGTTTACTAACACAAACACACTTACACATCTCACAAAAATCTTCACTGACACAAGGACAATCACACATTTCAAAGAACACCTAATATACTGAAAAAAGGCTTATGAGTTTGAGTTGCATGTGTAGAAAATGACTAGCCTAACAAACTACAGACCTCAGCATGGGTGGATGCTTTTCACTAGGACATGTGCCTCCCAGATGTGGCTTCACTGCTAACATGAAAGACGTTCTTCCTGTTTTTTAATTTATGAACCCATTTTGTAGTTGACGGACAACCAGTTATTTCATAATTGAATTTTATATTTGTGTCATGTAGTATAATTATGATAGATATGTTTATCTACAACCAGAAATACAATATTTGAAAATCTCAACCATATATACTTCAAAATTAACATACAGGATAGTGCTGCTAATGTTAGAGTTTAAGTTCCTTTATATGAAGATCGAGTATAAATTCTACACAATAAGAATTTGCTATAAATAATATTAATATTTACAGATTACCATCATACTATATATTTAACATATCAAATATAAAACACATATATGGCAAAAAAATTTTAACACCTAGAACAACTGCATTTATTTGTTACCTTCAAAATAAGCACAGTTTAATATTAATGTCATTGTCATAAGGACATGCCTGGATTAATTTACTTATTTAATAATTATTTACAAGAAATTTACAATTCACTCACTCATTTGCCAAATCGCCTAATTCTATAAGGGAGAGGCTGGTGACTGACACAGTTCAAAAGCAGGGTACACCCTGAATGGCTCCTCAGACCATCGCAGGGCC
Source organism: Tandanus tandanus (assembly GCA_039654325.1). Taxonomy (NCBI): domain Eukaryota; kingdom Metazoa; phylum Chordata; class Actinopteri; order Siluriformes; family Plotosidae; genus Tandanus; species Tandanus tandanus. Next base: position 41,571,484 of record JBCNYH010000012.1, read on the forward strand.
AACACACAAACGCAATCATTCGTGCTCACACCTACGGGCAATTTGGAACAGCCAGTTATCCTAATGTGCATGTTTTTGGCCTGTAGGAGGAAACCAGAGTTCCTGGAGGAAACCCACGCAAGCACGGGGAGAACATGCAACTCCACACAGACACAGCAAAGTCCAGGACTTGAACCCTAGACCTTCTTGCTGTGAGGCTAACCACTATGCCACCATACCTCCCCAGTTTATATAATTCCTCTGTTAAAATGTAGAACAGTAAACAAAAAGTTTTAAAAAACTTATAAAAAGTATGATTTTGATAACAAAAATGCATACAGGGAGCTTTGTTTGCTCCAGGGTCTGCAATAACACCAAACATCTTGTTTTCTCTGCACGTTCCCCCTTCATTTAGACCATTTGTCCTGTTCGACTGAGGCTTTGCAGGATAACAGCATGGTCGAAGAAGAGGATTTGAAATACATTAGGAAAATAATTGATATTTCTATAGAGGAATTAAGCATAAGCTGGGAAATAAGATTTGAACTGAACCGATGCATCCTAAATAGGTACTTTAGGCTTGGGAACTGTCACGCATAATAAGTACGTTCTATATATCACTCTTGATTAAGTTCTTAACTTCAAAAGTGTTCAAAAGTTCCTGGACTGATCAAATATAGACAAAAACGTAATGTGAGCTGTCTATCATCTAACTGTCATAAGAAGTATTTGGGAATTCTGGGTCAGTGTGGATTCCAGTTGGTAAAATCTTTCTCCATTACTGTTTCTTTAGATTATAGAAGTGATCTTAAAAGCACATAACATAATCCACATTTGAAACTTCTGTACTGTCCAAACGGCTTAAAACACAATGTTTATTAAACTATTTAAAGCATTTTCCCTGCACACCATGCATCTCAGTGTTTCCCATGATATCTAAATGAGCCCAGTGGATATCTAAATGACAATGTATTTATTATACCGTACTGTATTGAGAAAATATTGTGCTTTGCGTCCTGTATGGCTGCTCAAGGTAGAGGGGAAGAGCAGAGCAGCAATAACATTGAGAGAAATGTACTAGATACTGTGTTCATTCTGTGTCTTAATTCTGTGTTAAAACATTAAGTGTTAATTATCCTATGAGTTTAATTGCTAGCTAGTAACTTCCAACTGTAAAGAAGTGGCCCTACTGCGCCATTAGCAGTCAGCTTGTACAAGTTCACTTTTCAGAGGAGCTCCTAATATTTGCACGGTCATATTCATGCATACATATGCATCATCATAAAATATTCCCCTGGAATAAAAGTATTATAGTTCTTATAAAACAGAAACATACAGTACACTGATCCAGTGAATTAATGTGCTGAACAAAACAGTTCCAGATTATTTTCCCTGGCTTGTAAAAGCAAAAATTTTATCCAGTTGATAATCCATTTCAAGCAGCAGAACCTGATTTACAGCTCAAACATAATCCCAATCTACTGTATATGTTATGATTTTGAACAGTTTTGTCCACCTAGCACTGTTTATACCTCAAGACCGGACAGGTGCATTCATGTCACAGTTAAAGGCAACAACATTTTTTTTTTTTTTGCAAGATTTCTGTAGGACCTGGAGAAGTTGGCATAGGTACTTCGGTCTGGTAAGTTCCTGTTAAAGCATGGTCAACTAAGGCATGGTTTGATGTGTTCAGCGCTCATGCCAGGTTAAAGTGATTGATTGCCTTTAAATACAGATCACTTTTAATTTTAAATTAAACAGTGAGACTTGTAATGTAACATAGCCCGAGTCCACTTTCACTACTTTAATAGTGGGGGGGGGGGGGGAACCTGCTCACAGCACCAGATACACGGTTCCATATGATTGTCAGATTACTTTTATCCCAGCTAGCAATTTGTTTTAACAATGTTGCTACAACATTGCACAAAGGTTGCTATAACATTATTTGTAGACTCCCAAAAAGGTTCTTTTGCTAGAAAGGAAGCTCTATACTTCGCTCAGTGTGTTATATCCGGAAGATATATGGAACTTTGCAATATACACTGCCCTGTCAATAACAAAGTCACACACTGTAATATTTTAGCTTTGATTACGGTACACATTCACCATGTCATTGTTTCCTTAAACTTATTCAGTGTCACAACTTTTACTTCAGTTATATTACTTGTGGGATGTATGGCATGTAATGGGCAAACCCCTTAGAGGTGTTCCACCGGGGTCCAGATTCCATGTCCCTCTGTCTGTCTCTTTTTCTCTCTATCTCTTTGCCATTATGTTACAGAGAGGGGCAGTACTATGGGACATCCCACCTGCAAAGTTTTATACTGATTCTTATTTTTCACTGCTTCTTGCTTCTCATTTTTCTTGCTTCGCACCAATTCATATGTGAAAATAATACTTTATGCTTCTTGAACCACTATTTGACAATTTCAGCCTAAATTATATATCCATGCCATCGAGGAAAAACCTTCATTAATCATATAGACTGGTAATTTAGTACATTCAGGTCATAAGCTGATTTCATATTATTGCCACATAACATTGATGAGTCTCAACCTGACCAACTGAACCAACCCCAGATTATACCACTGCCTCCAGAGACTTTTACAGTGGCCACTATGCATGATGGGTGCATCGCTTCATGTGCTTCCCTACTGACAGCACTCTTTGGTGTCAGAACTTTGAGTCGCTGTCTTGGCCGTTGCTACTCACTCTCAGATATGGCTTACACCAGCATAAATAGTGGGAAAATAAAATGAATTTTTGACATCTCAGGGTCACAGTGCTTCATTGTAAATTATACTAACTAACCAAGTTGGTGGACAGATGGAGCCATATGCCATAGAGCGTAGCCTTTCTATCTTTTAATATGGCATCTATGTGAAGGAACATTGTTGCATGCCATCTGTGATGATGGATGCAACGGCTTGTAGAAGTATACCAAGAATTTTCTGGTGGCTTTCCACCAAACAGGAATGAGAAAATATTATGAATGAATAATAATTTCTTTTATGTATACTACACAGGAACAGTGCAATCAATTGGTCCATTATCAGGAAATTAAAAAACATTATCTCCAGTGGATAATACTTGAAGCAAAATAACGGATACTCATGGTTTGTCACAGTCACTTAGAGCAGGCGACATTATAATTGTACCACTTTAAAATGAAAAAAAAATTAATGTACAATTAATCTTTGAATTAGTGTAGAAACCCACCTTTATGGAGCACAGTTTACTTACTTTTCCAAGTAGTACATACTAAAACTCTGAATGAATAAATAGACTCAAAAAACTATTTTGCCATTTAAAAAAAAAAGCTGTTAGCTAAGTGCTTAGCTCTGCTCAGGCTGCACATAGCTCACCTGCAATGATTAATACATGTAAAAATAAACTAATAAAGTTTTCTTTTAGCTTCCTCTGCTGTGTTTCCATGTAGCATGTTCTAAAACTCTTAGAGTTAAAGAGACTGCTATATGCACCTGCTCACACGTGTGCTCGAAGCTCATGCATCTGTCATTATTTTAAACCAGTAGTATATACTCAACAATTATATTCTAAACATCAAATGACAGTGTCTTGAAATATACAGCTGGAATAAACACAAAAAAAACCCCAGAAAATCTGCTTGTGTGAGAAAGTGATATGCAGCAGTTTCTGACGTTTTTTCCTCAGACTGATCATTTCTTACTAGGTCTCTAACCCTCCGACAGGAGAAGGGACTGGATTGCACAACATGGCCTACAGCCACAGTCTGAACCTCAGTTTTACACTCCTTCACATCCTCATCAAAGCCCACATGCCTCCAGCAGTCCCTGATGTTCACCCCCAACCTGCTGGGAGGCACACCATTTTAAATTAAACTAATTATTCCCAAACCCAAATGTCTGCTTATTTTCTGTAACAGCAAAGTGCCTACAAACTATTTCAACACTAAACAATCTTTCCATCATATTTAATTAAAACTCCTCTGCATTGCCAGTCAAAAAAAGTTTTTCTTTTCATACAAATATATTAATATTATACAAAAGGTTTCCACAGACAATTAAAATATCCTCACTAAATAGCTTCAAAGCATATTTGACACAAAATATGCAGTATATTTGAAGGTATGGAGGCAAAACAGTGCCAAACGTCCTCAATGCAAATTGTGGTTTGAATCACATGATCTGAATAAAAAAACATGTTACAATAACAAAGCTTGAATTTGTCTGCACTGCAATTTGCTACAAATTGAAAAAGTAAACAAAATAAAAATCCCACAGCATTCACATTCAAAAAATCAAGCATTCAAAATTCTAAACACAAGCATTAATCATCCTAACATCCTAACATCCCATTTTCATTGTTCAGCAGGTAATATTTAACCCACTATTTTTCAAGTTCAAAAATACAAGCTGCCAAGAATTAAAGGTGATAATGTTTAGGTGCTAAAATCAGGATAAAAATTCATGAAAATGTAGGTGTAAAAATTCAGGCCTGGTTGTTTGTACGTGTGTGCCTCTTGCAATTGGTATCTGCAATCCATTGCTCTTCCTGAGCACCTGAATTTTCTCAAGTTAACACCTGAATTTTAACATCTGAACTTTAACTCCTGAATTTCTACCTCAATTTAACTCCTGAATTTTACCATCTCCGAATTTTTTGCTTGTATTTGTAAGCTTGAAAAATAGTGGGTTGACTGTAACCTGCTAAACAATGAATTTAGCATTTTAACAACTGAATATTTTGGAAATGTATGAATGATAAGTGTCCTTATGATACTATATTTGAAATATACATATAAAAATTCACGCATTATAAATGCTATGGGATTTTTTTTTAATAAAAAAAATTCAAGCTTTGCTATTGTGACATGTTTGTATTCAGTTCATATATTTAACACACCATTTTGCTTCGAGAACTTTTGGTACTGAGTAACTTGCAGTTCGCATCTGATTAAATGATATCATTATTGTTGTTGCTGTTGCTGTGGTTGTGGAGGTGATTGCACAGTGGTGCAGTCATTAGCACTGTTGCATCACAGTGAGAAGGTTCTGGGTTAAAATTTTGACAAAGGTGTCTGTGTGGAGTTTGCATGTACTCCCAGTACTTGTGTGGTTTTCCTCCAGACACCCTGGTTTCCTCACCCAGTCTAAAGACATTCAAATTTGGTAAACTTTTCTAAATTGCCTGTAGTTGTGAATGTATGTGTGAATGGATGTTTGTCTCTGTATTGGCCCTGAGATAATTGGTGCCCCATGCCTCTCACCCCAAGTCAGCTGGGATTGGCTGGATGGAGCACCACGCTGGCCCTGTCATCTTCCTCTAATCATTTGTTTTCAAGTAGCATAATTTCCTTTTCACTCAGATTGCACCATTTAATTAATGCATCACAATCATTGATGATTAAACAGAAAGGATGGATGGATTGAACCGGACTCAATTGAACTGATGACATTTAGACACTGCATTTATATTAAGTGATGCAGGGATTTCTGAAAATGGTCATAATCCAATGTAAAGAAATCTCAGTTTTAAAATGCAGAAACAAAGACTCCACTACATTCAGAAACTCTCACTGGACTTGGTTGTGTACATCGCACTCTCACACGTGATGGAACTGGAAGTGTACCACTTGTTCTCTTCTGTGTAATGGAGCTAGAAATATACAGCATGCTTGCTGGGCATGTGCAGCAAGCACTAGTACATTTGATGGAGCTGGACGTGTACAGCATGCACTCTTAGTTGTGATGGAGGTATACATGATGCTCTCTTCCATGTGATAGAGCTGGACGTATACAACATCCCTTCATACATGATAAAGCTAGACTTGTACAGCATACCGTCTTCCGTGTGATAGAGCTGAACATGTGGCATGCGCTGATACATATGATGGAAGCTGGACAGATTCATCCATGTTTGTGGCTTTACAGGAATGATTGCAAGCAATCACCCAAAGGCCACTGCCCCAATACAAATCATGGCAAAAGGGACAAACTGCACTCACACATACAGTACAGACACAACCCATAATTTCCCTTGGCGCATTTGAGAAGGATTGTTTATGGTAACCTTGTAATCAACCTGCCTGGCAGCTCCACCATTAACCACTATAAGAAGGCGAGCACAATCTGGGAGTGAAAGAGGGGGAGGCTCGCCTCTCTGATGGAGCACGATGCTGGCCCTGCCATCTTCCTCTCATCATCCGTTTTCAAGGAGCGCAATTTCCATTTCAGTCGGATTACACCTTTTAATGTATCACAAGCATTAAGTGGAGGGGAGAAAGGAGGGAGAGAAAGAAAAAAAAATCAGCTTCTCACACGCTTACATTTCAAACGGCGTATTCGATCCTTTGAGTGAAGAGGAGTAGATGAGTGCCACCGCAATTAAAATCAAAAGCCTGGCACGGCAGAGCAGTGGCCTACAATAACCCTTTGTGTGCCACAGAACAGATGGGACAACATGGACAGCTGAAATTGGGTTAAATGTGATGAGACATTACCTGAATTCAGCACAGAGTGTAGTGTGTATGATGAGCAGTGCGTCACCTCAGTGAGAGGAGATCCCGCACTAATTACAGCGCAAGCGCACATCAGACACACGTGAAAAGAGCCTGTAATCTTGTTAAACCATGGCTATGATTAAATAAAAACGGTTCAATAACGAGACATAGTCTTTGTGTGTCTGTTTTTTTTCTTCTTTTTTTGGAGAGAAAAGAAAAACAACATGACCATTTTCTCTTCTGGTGTAATCATATTTAAACGCTGCTTGTTTTCTTTTTGTTGCATCGCCACGTAACAGCCCATTTTGTTTAGGAAGGGGTCAGGGCTGATTTATACTCCCAACCAAGACTGTGTGCTGCACAGGGCACAGGGTTGACCTTCACGAAAACATGCATATCTGCTTGCTCACACATACATTTGTTGTTTTGTATGTTTTCTTGTGTGTGTGTTAATATATATATATATATGTGTGTGTGTGTGTGTGTGTGTGTGTGTGTGTGTGTGTGTGTGTGTGTGTGG
>JBCNYH010000012.1:41637136-41652417 GCA_039654325.1 Tandanus tandanus
TATATACACAAAACTAAAAGGGCCCAACAGTGGCAGATTTATTTATTTGTTGTTTTAATCAGAAACCCAAAATCTTAACCACTGATCCACCACTACCCAATAAAATGATAGGGAAAATTTTGAAAGAATGCCATTCAATTCAAAGAATGTCATCTTTAAAACATGATGCATAAAAACTATATTAAATGAAGTTTCATGTGTGCAAATGATAATTTGATTATCTTTATCTTTTATTTTTCTCATTTACCATGAAATGTGGGTGGTTTTATTGTGTCATCCTGCATATTTTGTCATCAATTATTGACAGATTAGTTGATTCATATTTACAGATGTAACTTCATGTATTACATTACAATTAGTTTAGATATCTCTATTGATAGGTGTCCGAGGCTGGTGTTCTAAGAGTAGCGCGGCTCCCTTAATGGCTGAATCCATTTCAGCCCTGGAGGAAATAAAGCGGTGTGAGCAGTGGTGTATGAGCCTCTATTTTGGGAGTTTCAGTTATTATTACTTATAAATCTTTTTTTAATTGGTTACATGACCGCCTTATTGGGTTTCCTGTGGGGGCATGGAAACACGGGACAACAATCCAAGTCATCTTCCATGCCTGTGGGGCTCCGCTATAATCAGGGGTTTATTTTTAATTTTTTTTACAAAAAAGTATTTCCTAATTACTATTTTCCTTTCATTAATGTGTGGTATAGTGCAGGCTGGGGCGTGGGCAATATATCAATACATTATTGTATTGCAATATTAAATTCATATAGTCAGAACTGAATATAATGAGTATTATAACTTAGCAGATCTAAGTCTAAATCACCTTTTCGTAAGAAATGGAAAATGTAATTTTTTTAGGTCATTTTGCCATTATGATGATACTTTTTAAACTGGCAGCATTATCAAATCATATAATGTGTTATTGATCAATATCAATAAGCCCTTTTTTTAACCAAAATTTACCTTATGATACCCTCACCTTTACTTAGAGGAACTTGACAGAAACAGGGATTGATTTGTATTGTGATGTGAATCGAAATCAACTGACATGAAAAAATGTATCATGATTAGATTTTATTTCCATATAATTCAGCGCCAATGCAGTCATATATTTTTGTGAATTTATAATAGGTAAATTTTGAGAATTTGTAGAATTTGGATAAGATGCAGTTAATACAGAAGATCATATGCCTAACAAATAATCAGTGATCAGTATGCTTAAAGAAGAGGAGACACAATGATTGACATATCATTGACTGTAGACACAAAACTGATCCAGTCTGATCAGCCATGTTACAACAAGAAGCAGCACACGAGGTCCTTTATCCTTGCTGCTTTCAGACTCTATAATTCTGCCCTAAATTAACAGTTATTTTAGAACAGTGTACAGCCCAATGTTGCACTTTCACATTTTGCCGTTATCTCCATTATTTATATATTTAGTATTTATATATAGCTCTGTTTTACTCCTGCTGTAGGCTTTGTGCTCTGTTTAATTTTGACAAATCAATATCATCACTTTCCACTTCATCATCCATGCATCACTCTATTTATAGCTTACTTTTTGCTAATTATCGTAAGCTTGTTTTGTTATATCCTTGTAAATGGATGTATCTTGTTTGCTACAACAACACTATTTCCCTGAGACTCAGCAGTGCTGAAGCAAATGAATTAGGGAATGAAAGGAGGGATGCTGTGCTAAGGGCATGCTTGTTCACAGGAGTTGGGCAAGAAATTGGTCTGTGATCACACCGCTCTCATTTTGTCTGAGTCAGCTTGTTTACAGAGTTTTGGGCATCTATTTCGGTTCCTAATCGCTGATTTGTTCCATAAAAATTCTTTCAGTTTACCATCTGCTACTTACTGCAGCATTGAAATATAGCATATTACAAGAAAGCTACAGGTTTATGGTTAATAAGCAGGGCTGTGATGTAAAGGACAGATAGATAGCAAAATTATATTTTGCAAACTTTCAGGGAGAAAAATGTACATTATGTGCCTATCTTGATGAGGATATTTTTTAGCTCGCACCCACAAAGTGGCTCGGGAGCTATAGGAATGGGTTCCATCCATCCGTCTATCCGTTTGTCCGTCACACTTTATTTTCCGAACATTTACTTACCGCACGCTGAAGCTGGGGATTTTAAAATTGGTATGCTGGCTCACTACTATGAGTGCTAGGAAGAGTTTGTGCGTGAGTGACCTTGACCTTTTGAAAGTCACAGAGGCAAAACTGTATAATAGATTTCCGGACATTTACTTGCCGCACGCTGAAGCTGGGGCTTTCAAACTTGCTATGCTTGTTCTATATTGGCATTTTATGAAATGGTCCTTTCAGTGGGAGAGAATGGACCACTGTAGTCTATTTCATATTTTATTTTGGTGTATAGCACATTTGGCTGCCTTTACTCAGAGTTGTTAATGTGCTCACAGTATAGATAAAGGGCTCAGTACTTATGGAAAATGGATAAGAAGCCGCACAGCAGGAAACATAATATTATTTCTCTTCAGTGTTATAAAGAAGACTTTGACACCTGGCAGGATTTAAACCATTGGGGTTTTTTTTTTGTGAACAGAAAGTATTTTCTGAATTATTTTTGTGTTAGACTTGGTTGACTAAAGAAGTAGACTATATGACCAAAAGTATGTTATACCTGATCATCCCACCCATATGTGGATCTTTCTCAAACCTTTGCCACAAAGTTGGAAGCACATTATTGTTTAGAAAGTCTTTGCATACTGTAGCTTCAAGATTTTTTACTATTGGATTAAACAGCTCAAACATATGGTAATGCCATTGTGCATAAAGCAACCTCTATAAACACATGGTTTGCTACGATAGGTGCGGAGGATTCCGAGTGGCCTGCATAGAGCCGTGGTCTGACGCCACTGAAAACCTTTGGGATGAAATTCCAATTATGCACCAAGTTTCTTCACCTAACAACACAAGACATCTAGGCACTGAACTCATCACTCACTCACTCACTCACTCACTCATGCATTTGCCGCTTTATCCTACTTGGATCACAGGGAGGCTGAAGCCTATCTCAGCCGACCCTGGGCGAAGGCGGGGTACACCCTGAACAGCTCACCAGTCCATCACAGGGCCAACACACAAACAACCATTAACACTCACCCTCACACCTAGGGGCTATTTGGAACAGGCAATTAGCCTACTGTGCATGTCTTTGGACTGTGGGAGGAAACCAAAATACTTGGAGGAAACCCACACAAACACGGGGAGAACATGTAAATTCCACACAGAAAATGCCCAAGCTCGGGAATCGATTCCTTGCCCTTCTTGCTGTGAAGTGGACGTGCTAGCCACTATGCTACCATGCCTTTCGGTACTGAACTCAGTAATGCTTTTGTGGATGAATGAGCACAGATCCCCACAGCCATGCTCCATAATCTAGCGGAAGGACTTGCCAAGGGAGTAGAGGCTGTTATATAAGTAAAGATGAACATATATACTTCAACAATTATATATTTATCACGTGTCCCCATTTTGGCCATATAGTGTATATCAGGGTGGTCTATGTGTATTGACATCAAACAGTGGGTGCACTGAAAGAAAAGGAAGAAGCCTCAAGCAGAAACAAAGAGAAGTTGTTCCTTCTTCGGCACAAATTTCAGGATGTGGTTGTAAAAAAAATGTATTATGAAAAAAGGAAGATGGAGGTAGCTTGAGAAGAGTTTGGCTGACATGCAATTTTTGCCCCACATTAATGACGTCACCTGCACACAGCTACAGAAGTCAAATCCTTTTTGTTAGTAGACAAAGAACATGGGGACTTGGCTGCAGTGTTTTTAATATTTATGTGTAGTGATCTTTATGTAGCTTGCATTTTATTCCTATGTCATATGAAATGATATTTCTTAAATGCACTGCCAAATTCAGGGTTTTCTATGGGGCAGCACAGTGGCCTAGTGGTTAGCACATCCACCTCACAGCAAGAGGGTCCTCGGTTTGAGTCCCCAGCACATGTTCACATTTCTGTGTGGAGTTTGCATGTTCTCCCCATGCTTGTGTGGGTTTCCTCTGGGTACTCTGGTTTCCTCCCACAGTCAAAGACATGCACATTAGGGCAATTAGCTCCTCCAAATTGCCCCTAGGTGTGAGTTTGAGAGTGATTGGTTGTGCATGTGTTGCTTTGCAATGGTCTGGCGAACTGTTTAGAGGGTACCCCACCTTCGCTCAGTGTCAGCCATGCAACCCTAATGGGATTAAGTGGTTTGGCAAATGAGTGGGTGAGTTAGTAACAGTGTTAATTTTTGTAGTCAATAGTTTACATGCTAATTAAGTTTCAACCATACATGTTGCTTATTTGATGTTACGACGGCCAGATAATGCAACAGAAAAATATATGTGTATATACTTATTAGTAGAATTATTTTAAACTTTACTATAGTTAAAATGGCATGACATGGTGTTAGTTACTTTAGTGAAACTGTGTGAAGCACTAATTTATGGTAAAAGGTGAACTGGGGGGGGGGGAGTCTGCATCAGTCGCCTGTTATGATCAAATAAAGAGGAGCTAGACTAATTGTTCTACAATGGAAATATCCCAAAAATACACAAAATGTAATATCCTTTTATCACATTATCACATATTCTACATACAACAGTTAGTTCCAGGCACCTGACTGAATAAGTGACATTCCAAGAGTTGTTAATATTTCATATAACATCACGAGTACATTTCACTGTTTGTTTCACTCCTATTGTTTGTGTTTTCGACATAAAATCCTAATTCTAGCATTAGTTTATTATGCAGAAACAGTTACTACACGTCCTACTTACTGTCTGTCAGTCAGCACAATCCAGCTGTAGCTGAATAAAGACTTCTTGACTAATTCTGAATCCTAACCATTCTAATATTCAGGACAACAGTTTTCTTACCAGTGTGATATTGCTTAATTATGCTGTGCGCATTTATTTATGAATAAAACTGAATAAATGATATATTGATTCTTTGTCTGATTCATGTTACCAGAAAGAGTGACAGGTTCACATATACTGCAGGATGGGCAGCCTGTATGCTGTGTGCAAACTGATATATAAAAAGATCTGATGGTTAACTGTGAGTCACACTTCGGGAAAGAGTACTGCAGGTTACAGCAAAATGGATTCATGTAAAATGATATTAACATTACTCTAAATTTAATTCGATTTTAAAAATTAAATTATGGTTGAATAGGTTTTTTTTCTGCATCCTTCTCTGTCAACAGAGAAAGGCTACTTTGTGAAAAGTCACTGTTTGCTTATCCTGGTTTCCTGAAATTAAGAAAAAAGGAAATCAGCGTCAGCTATGCACAGGGTAAATAATCAGTAATGTGAAATGTCAGTGGTGATCTTTAATTACAACAATTCGGATTTATAGTTCTGATCTTTCATTTGTTTTCTTCTGTAATCATCTGTGAGCATATTGCCTGTACATAATACTACTTTTTTTTTGTTAAGTAAAACACTGAGGCACAATCTTTTTTGAGATATCAGTAGGTTAGTGGGCTGCACAATACACTGAATACAGATGAATTGTTATCGGCTGTTGGGTGATTTTAAGCGCCAGTGAAGCCGAACTGCTCAGTATCAGAGGAGCGCTTCCTTCCTTCCTTCTGTCATGGCTAAAATATGTACATTTTAATAGAGCAGACTAATAATAATAATAATAGTAATAATAATTCTGCTACTGATTATGTTTTATAGCTCTACCTTTGAATGATTGCATTTGCAATGATGATACAAAGGGAGCATTTCAGCTTCGGCTGCCAGCACTGCAGGGATATATAAGCTGCAAATCTGTCTCATCACTGTTTCTGCCTGTCCCAACATTTTTTTTTTCTACTTTATTATTATTTCATCCTTCTTTCTTCTCACACCTTTTGCAAAATTTTTGGCATTTTTCTTTTTTTAAAGCAAGACAAATAAATGCATGACTCACTCGTTAAACTGTGTATGTAGTAATGAGCTCTTCAAAAGAAAGTCATTCCAACATATGAATCACCAGACCCCACATAAGATCGCAGCTGTGATGAACACAAAAAGACGAAAATAAGAGTTCATATCTATTATCGGACATGTAAAAATTCGAAATAGGGGAAGTACAAAGTGGAAGTTCTAAAGTAACCTGGTGAGCTTTTTGTGAGTATAACAGTTTATGCTTGCAATTGAAGTTTGCACACACACACACACACACACACACACACACTTTCAGAAATAATGCAAGTGCAATTGCTTTTTGAATGAAACAGTGACTTTGTATTTTGTGACTCAGGGAAGGTCTAAAAAGTTCCCCGCTGTGAAGAAATGTGCTTGCGGTGTTCTAAGAAATAGCATTTTCAACTGTTTTCAGTCCAAGCTGCTGTTAAGCGTTGTTTAAAAGTAGTACATCAATGTTAGATAAGCTTTCCACACTTCATAAATGCATGATTAAATCCCTCTGTCCTTTTTTCAGTTTTCTTTGAGCACAGATGAATAACAGGCAGGCGTGTTGACCTGCTTAACCTCACCTGGGCCAGTATCACTATAAGGTGCCTTTGGTGTCCCAAGCAGAATCCGAACTGTTGCCATGAACTTTTTTTAAACCTCTTGAAATGTGATTTTACTATTTTATGGAATTTTCTTTGAGGGAATATAGATGATTTTTGCATGTCCCACACTGCAACCCTTAACTTGAGTGAGTTTCATAATTGTTTAAATGAAAAAAAAAAAAAAACATATACTTTTTAGATGTTGTCATTATACTCAAAAAGTTTTTGATAAAACAAGTAATTTGAATGATTTATATTTTATTTTCATTGGAATATTTAACGTTTTACGCGTGTCCTTGAAATTGCTGTCCACCCTGTCACTTTGGGGGAATCGCTCCTTTAAGAATTTGGCTGATGCAAACACTGATGTCATCATCAACATTTTGAGTTTCTTTAGTGGAGATGAAAACATTCTACAAGAGCAGTAAGTATTTACATTTATATTTCCTAATTTTCATTATATTGTGTTTGTACCTGGATGTTGTCGAGCTTAGCAGGTCCACCCTGTTACCACAAAATATTGTTTAATATAAAACTTTTCAGAAATTCAAAACATCCTCTTCAAAAATTAGCTACTTTGCTAACTCAGGGTCCAAACATGTGTTCATTAAATGCTAACTTTAGCCAAAACTGTCCACTCTGTCACTGTCCACCCTGTCACCAAGTGTATTCTGAACACATTTTATTACATATTTGAATTTTTACAGAATAAAAGATGATTATAATCAATGAGGGTGATTTTTGTGGTATCAGAATCAGCAGGCCTTTGGATGAATTTTATTCTAATTTAGCCTTAGCCTGTTTGCACAGTTAAAGTTAAGCAAATTACCAAGGCTAGGTAATCATAGTTTAGCAGGACTAAAGGGGTAAAGGGGATAATCAGTCACTTTTTAAGGAATGGCCCTAAGTGGAGCCGAGAAAGCAAGGTGGTATCGGAAACGTTGTGATGCTGACCGTGACAGAAGAGAAAGTACATTGAGAAAGAGAGGGACAGATGGGAAAAAGACTGAAAAGAAGTTGGGTATTAATGAGCTGAATCAGAGAGAGAAGAGGGCAAAAAGGAAGAAATGGAAGGAGGCAAAAAGACAAGCCAGGGCCTGAGCCAGGGCCAGTGCTTTGCTGCAGTCAGACACACCGCCCAACACCCCTGAAATTCCTGACGCTCCTGAGCCGGGGCCCCCCAGGTTGTAACATGGAAGTTTAGCTATGTGATTCATTGATTTATATGAAAAGACATTTTTCTACTTTTTATTTCCCCATAAAATGACCTCGATAACTTCATAAATTCTTACTAAAAATCCTTCTATTTTAATATTTTTGTCTGTTTCAGGTAACGGCATCAGGGGGAGAGACTTAGACGGAAAAAGACAAGCAGATAAGATAGCAGACAGTCACAGAAGACCAGAAATGATTGAGCTGAATCATAATGGAGAATGGTGTGTCCTTAACTATGACAAAGAGGCCTAACCAGGTGTCATTATGCATGTGGAAGGTCACAGTGTCAAAGTTCTTTTGGCCAGGTCCTCGGGAAAACATCAGCTAGTATCATGATGGGCAGATACTTAGCACGATGCCGGAACCACAGGCTCTGAACAGGCGCTCTTTACACACTGAGCCGTTTGTTTGGAAATACGTGGAAGAGCAATTACAGTGATGATTCTGGTTTTTTGTTTTTTTTGGTGGTTGTTTTTGTTTTTAAAGTGAGCATCTTCTGTTTCCAAGTTAAAGTTTACATTTGCTTTATTAAATAATAGAAAAATGTTCCCTTAGGAGTTTAATGTTATTTAATAAGTCCTGTGTTCACCTATTAAAGCCTTTGTCCACCAGTGTCCACCCTGTCATGTTGTTGTCCACCCTGTCATCTTCATGTTTTATGAAAATAAACAAAATATTTTCAAAAGTTAGTTAGTTTTGTGTGGTTTCTTTATAAACAAATGAGGACCAGATTGTATTGCTTAAAAGTTTCGCCAGATAACATGTTTGATGTTTTTTGAGGAAAAAAATGTATAACTCTTACAGGTTTTACAAGGAAACAACATTTTTGTGGTAATTCCACAATTATTAAAATAATTTCCTATTAACTACCATAAACTATTGAGAAAGGGACCAAATATCTTTATGAAAATATACATTTTATAACTGCTATGCAATGAAAAAAAAAAAGTATAATTATTCACAGATTTGTCCGTGATGGTGGACATATTTTGTGGTCTGCTTGTACTTTGTCTGGTTGCAAACAATGTATTAAAAATGTTGGAGCTTGACCAGCATGCATTTCTAACAGACTACAGTCTACTTAATACACTGAATATGAAGTTAAAAGGAAAATATCAAGTTTATTTTGGACATTTTGAGGTCTCAAAAGCACCTTATAGTGATATTGACCCACCTGCTGTCTTACATTAAGCATATCTGATGCTCTGTGCCTAATTTGGTAATTGTTTGATGAGTTACAAATGTAATATTTTTTCCTTCCTTCTCTGTACAGGTTTCTCTGTAGGAGACTAGTTTATGGAGTGAAACAAGTCTACAAACCTCACCATCACCCTTACTTTATACCCAAGGTATAACGGTCTGAGGTGTACATTTGTCCTCATCCTATTCTCCATCCCATCCATACCATCAATACTGCACTCTCACTTCAGTTTCCAAAACCGCCAAGGTTTATTTGTTTAAATTGCTACAGAAATGGCGGCGAAAGAGCGCAGTCCTCGACACCGGCCCTGGTCTGTGTACCGCGCTAACACGTTTGATATCGCTTCTGAAATGATAGGGCTCACACTGACAGGTAAGGCATAGATTGAATAATTTTGTTATATTGTTGCTGAACACTGCACTATTTCAATTATTTTACAGTTAGCACCGACAAGCTAACATGTTCAGAATAATCTGTGTTCAGGAAATAGTCAGGATCCAGATGAGCCAGTGCTGGAGTTCAGTCTGGGTAAGTAGAGACAAAAATGTACCACTGTGATCACTAAATCAAAATGTGACTCATTACAGCAAAGTGGGTATTAAGTCAGAAATTATTAAATACTTTGTTGAACTTTCAATGAGATTTTCTCCAAAGTTACATGTTTAAAAGGCTGAAAATTCCTGGCAGGTTTTGGTCAGTTACTCCAAAACTGGCAACATGTGTTAGAAAATTTGGTATCATTTTAAAGCTTAGGATATCAGCCACAACATGATACCAATAACTCAAAATTCTTCATTTCTGACTTAATATCCACTTTTCTGTGATGGGTCACAGATATAGTTGCTGTACAGTGGTCTCTGATCATATTTATGCCTTTATGAATATTTCATGACTAAGCACTTTTTACCTCTTTGGGTGAGAACAGAATGGTTTACTCTGGTTATATATGTTGTTGAGTAAAAATTGGAAAATGCTTAAATTTGCTCATCAAGCAATTAAATATAATGACAACAATCTTAATAAACGATTCACCAGAAAAGAATAAGCTTTTTGCAAATTTCCCTTTGAATAAGGGTACTTCACTCCTGTACAGTATTCTGGCTGAGTTCTTCTTGAATGAGAGGCACCTGATTAACAAAAAGGTTAAACAGCAACCAGGGTTTTTTGTTTTTTTGATTGTTTTTCCAGTAACTCTTAATGGCATTGATTTCCATAAAGATCAGAGGACCCCTGGTGGAGAGACATTCTATATATTTTTTTAGATAGAAATATTCATTCATTCATTTTACGAACCATTTTATCCTTTATTACGGTCGCAGGGAGGCTGGAGCCTATCTCAGCCAACTCTGGGCATGGCCAACACACACACAACCATACACACTCACACCTATGGGCAATTTGGAACAGCCAATTAGCCTAATGTGAAACCGGAGAACCCAGAAGAAACCCACGGAAGCACAGGGAGAACATGCAAACTTCTCACAGAAATGCCCTTGCCGAGCCCGGGACTGAAACCCAGGACCTTCTTACTGTGTGGTTGACGCGCTAATCCCCACACCACCATGCAGCGTTTAGAATATTTAATTCCATAATTTTTAAGGCATCTGTCCTTTTTTCTTTCTGACTTTTTCACAGTTCTGTATTTTAAATATGCTGAATGCCCTAAGCATACAATAATACTGTGTGCTTTTACACAATAATTTTATAACGCTAGAGACAGTTCCCCACGCACGTGCTATGCATTAGACTGGGATTGAATAAATTCCGTTCCCATCCATGTTGTTTAACCATTAGCACAATAGAAATGAATGAAGGATTTTATTTTATTTTTTCCCCAGCATGCAGTGAGTTAGTGACTCCGACACTGGAGCGTAAACCTAGTAGCTTTGTAGCAGTGAGTTGCACCACCCCTCCTCAAGCATTTTGGACAAAGCATGCGCAGACTGAGATCATAGAGGTGAGATTTAAGCACAACATATTATTGCTTTTACCAAAAGATATAAAACTGACTATAACCAAAATAGTAACATGTATCTTTATAATGAATGTGTCTTGCTTCTCGTTTAAGGGTACAAGCAACCCAATATTTCTCAGTAGCACTGCTTTTTTTCAAGACTCTCTAATTACCCAGCAGACTCAAGTGAAACTTTCTGTCTATGATGTCAAAGACCGTTCACAGGGCACGGTGAGATCACTATCAATCATCAAAGTCATATTTTTATATAAAGCTTAACATTTACATTCACATTTTACCAAGACATTTCTTATAAAAGAGGTGCTGACTGTTGACACAAATGCTGCATTTGGTCCTCCTCAGATGTACCTACTTGGTTCCGCTATGTTCACAGTGAAAGAACTACTACAGGACAAATATCACAGGCTACACCTCACACTAAGGTATGTGAACTCAGTATAGCTTACACTCACAGAGACATACAGATTTCTTAAATCAACCCATTTATATTGCTGTAGCACTAAGGGAAATAGCATTGCTTAAATTTATTGTTTGTTTAATGGCTCAGATCAGCAGAAAATGAGAAGATGGGCAACATCACCATTATTGCCTGGCAAATAGAGGAGAAGAGAGACCAGCGAGCTCCACTGGCTCACTCAGACACAATTAACGGCAGGGTGAGACGAGTTTATACTGTACAGTCACAAACACGTTATGAAACTTAAGAGATTGTAACCGTTATAAGTAAATTAAGGAAATGGGATGCACTAATCAACTACATTAAACTGAATAAACTATACTCCTGCATAATTATATCCATCATGGGACTTGCTGTAAGGACATTCATAATTAACTGAGCTACACATCATATTAGCATTTTATGTTATGTCTCTGTTTATCACAGATGGTGCTACCTGTTGATGAGAGTCTGACTGAATCCATGGGAATTAAATCAAAATCTGCTTCTCTGTGCAAAGACCCACTTCTGAAGGCAGGTTAGTATCTAAACATATTGTCATTAATAGCTATTTCTTGGACTGTCTAAGGAACTCAAGGAACATTTTCAACTTCATTTTAGTATCTTTATTCATTTTCTTATTTAGTTATCTTCATTTAAGCATATTAGTCCTGAAGGCAATATTTATTTGAAGTATTTATCACTCACTCACTCATTTGCTGAACTGCTTACTCCTATTAGGGTCTCTGCCGACACCGTGCGAAGGCAGGGCACACCCTGACCAGCTCGCCAGGCCATCGCAGGGCCAACACACACAACAATTCACACTCACATCCAGACCTAGGGGCAATTTGGAACAGCCAATTAGCCTAATGTCTTTGGACCGTGGGAGGAAACTGGAGTACCCAGAGGAAACTCATGCAAGGGGAGAACATGCAAACTCCACACAGAAACACCCGAGCCAGGGACTCGAACCCAGACCCTTCTTGCTGTGAGGTGGATGTGCTAACCACTACATCACCATCCTGCCCATAGTATTTATTAGGCAAAAGGAATTTATAATTTAGGCATATCTGCCTCACATCAAGAAGGTCCTGGTTTGAGACCCAAGTTCGGGAGTTTCTGTGTGGAGTTTGCAAGTTCTCCCCATACTTGCGTTGGCTTCCTCCAAGTACACCGGTTTCCTCCCAGCAAGAAGACCCTGAGTCTGAGTCCCAGGCTTGGCTAGGGCTTTTCTGTGTTGAGTTTGCATGTTCACCCTATACTTGTGTTTCTTTTGAGTACTCCAGTTTCCTCCTACTGTCCAAAGACATGCACATTTAGGCTAATTGGCTGTTCCAATTTGCCCCTAGGTGTGGATGTGAGTGTGAATGGTTTTGTGTGTGTGTGTGTGTGTGTGTGTGTGTGTGTGTGTTGACCTTGTGATGGATTGGAGAGCTGTTCAGGGTGTACCGCACCTTCGCGACCCTAGTAGGATTAAGCAGTTTGACAGATGAATGAATGAATGAATTCGTACATTGACCCTTTTCTAACTTGGTGAAATGAGGTGGGTGTTTGATATTCTGACTCAAAAAAAAAAACCTGCTGGTTTTTCCATGGAATTAAATCTCACAAAAGTACCCTTCATTAGAATATTTGTTAATTTTAGTATTACACTCTGGCCTATTCCATCTGGCACCCTTTAGGTCTTTTTAATTGGTCTACCTGGAAGGTTTTTTTGTTATCAAATGACAACGGATAGTTTCCCATTCAGAAGAAATAAAGTGATCTGGATCTGAATATGAAAAAGGATTTACCTAAAACCTAAATAAAATTAGAATAATTACTGATCTTGAAGTTGCCTCTCTGATACTGTATACATTTAAGAAAGGGATTGGTAAATATTATTATTATTCCTGAATATACTGCTTGACTAATTGTTTCAGTATTTGGTGGTACAATATCACGGATGTACCGTTTGCCCACCACGGATGGGAACCATCTGCGTGTCCTGGAACAGATGGCAGAGAGCATACTGTCACTTCACATACCCAGACAGTTTGTAAAACTGCTACTGGAGGAAGATGCTGCCAGGTATTTCTCATAGTATATAAATGCGTGTCGGTTCATGTTGGGTTGTTTTATTTTCCTTCATATCACAATCTAAGCACTTTACATACTGTGTGTGTGTGTGTGTGTGTGTGTGTGTGTGTGTGTGTGTGTGTGTGTGTGTGTGTGTGTGTGTGTGTGTGTGAAGGGTGTGCGAGCTGGAGGAGTTGGGGGAATTGTCTCCGTATTGGGAGAATCTAAGGAGGCAGATCATCACTCAATATCAGACCATCATCCTCACCTACCAGGAAACACTTAGTGACCTGCATGAGTATAAAGGTATAGATTTCGCTCTCCTTATAGACTTATTAGTCCATGCAAAATCATAACTCAGTCATTAACGAAAACCTACTATAATGTTTACTATTACGTGGAAGTTATTTTGCTAAACCTTCATTCGTCTGTTTCACAAAGACCTGTCATTTTACCAGCTTTAATGTTGCCTTTATATCATATTCTGTTTATCTGTGTCTCTTCTCATCAGGTCCCTCTTTTAAATCCAGCACTTTGAAAGCAGAGAAGAGGTTGGAGTTTGTGCCAATCAATCTCCACATTCAAAGGATGAGGGTACAGGGCGAGTCGGGTTATGGTACATATGCTGGGATATATTTAGCAATCTCACCTGGAAGAACTCTAAATATTGTGCATTATAACATGCAGTACTTAATGTTTCAATATTATTTGCAGTAATTCAGATTTTCTTAGAAGGTGATGTAAGTCTCTAAGCATTTTAAATTGAGGCAGAGAAATCTTTACTTCTCCAGATAATTTTGTCTTTTTGGCTGCTTTTTGCGGAGCTCCGGAGCACCATACTTCTGCATATGTGGTAAAGCCACGAGCTCGATTTTGTTGTCCCGTCCATGCTCACATGCCAACATAGGCAACCCAATAAATTAAGAAAATGGCAGTAAAAATATATTGTACGTGTGCACCGCCGCCATTGGCGCTAAGTGCACTTACACTTCGCCGCTTAATCTCTTATCTTACATATGCATGTTTCTGTAAACTTGCACATGCAAATATTTTCGGAGCTCTGTTTTTAGGCAATGCCTAAATAATTATATTACTGAATATGACCAGCATTTATTTTATTGTTGGTTTTCCGACACTTATACTGAATACCAGAAACTCTGACTGGCTACATAAGCAATGTTTAGTTCACTTTGGCCAGGGTCTATTGATAAAAACACTACCCAAAAATGACTAATGAACATTAGTATCCAAAGAAGCTGTCTAAGTTCCAGTTTTAATAAGCACAAGCTTGGAGTTAAAGTAACATATCTTCATACAGATCGAACCTATGATGTGGTCACCACTGGAGCCCCTGCAGCACACCATCAAGGTTTTAAGGGCAGCGGTTTGAGGAAACAAATTCAGAAGTTTGAGGACTCCAAAAAACAGTAAGATTTACACTTCATCCTTATGATTGCCATTGCATAATTATAGTGATTGTCTTACCGCTTCAAGGTCATCATTGCTTTCCTTGGAAATTTTTGCTTCCTATTGTTGCTTTTTTTAATTTAAATTTGGTATTTATTTGTTCAGGGGTTTCTGTTTATTTATTTATGCAAATATTTTCATCAGAAATGATTTTTATACTTTTATGTTTGTTTTCTAATCAGTGCATTTGAGGATGAAGGGTGAGTTTCGGTGATACAGAAGTTTTTTAATGATTGGTTCCATTGTGTTGTTTGCTCAGTGTTTAACCACTTATTGTAATTGAGTCAACTAGCAAACATTTAATGTGTTTAAGAAATGTGTTTTTGTACCACCATGGAATGCTTATGTGTGCTGCACTCATTTGTGACCTTCCAATAGTGTTTACAGCATTAATT
>JBCNYH010000012.1:41662285-41672835 GCA_039654325.1 Tandanus tandanus
ATATGTATATATGTGTGTGTGTGTCTATGTATATGTGTGTGTTGTCAATAGTTTATGGAAGAAAACAAAGGTGCTCATGTTCCTCAAATAGTAAAACCTGAGAAACTGATCATAATTTTGCAGTGGTTAAAACAATTTCCCTGTATGTTTTGTTGTTTGTATGTATGTATGTATACATGTCTAATATCCTGAAAGCCATATACAATTTTTAGCATTTTTATTTTAGTTACTTAATGTATGAATATGGCTTTTTCCTCAGCTGACGGCTGTGATCTCTGGTTTCGCAGCAAAGTTGAGGAACTGTTTGTGCGATCATGGCTTCCTTAGACAACTCCATACTATTGGCTTACTGGTCCACTTTGAGGGGCTACTTAGTACTTATGGTATGGTATGGTATGGTGTGTGTGTGTGTGTGTGTGTGTGTGTTTGTTTATGTATTCTTGCTATATGTTACCATGAGGAATCTCCTAAAGCTTTATTATGTTAAAGGGGAGGAGCTGGCCATGCTGGAGGACATGAGTGTAGGCATCATGGATCTTAGGAACGTCACTTTTAAGGTCACACAGGCAACCTCCAGCTTCGGTCCTGACATGCTGCCTGTTATCACTGGGAACAGAGACGGGTTTAATGTGCGAGTACCACTGCCTGGGGCTTTGTTTGATGTTTTACCACGGGAAATTCAAAATGGGATGCTGCTACGTGTTCAACCAGTTCTGTTCAACATAGGAATTAATGAACAACAGACACTCGCAGAGAAGTAAGCTTTTCAATTCATCATCTGATTAACTTGTCATTGTTTTACATTAGGAGGAATATCAGGAATATTCAAGCAAGAAAATCCCTATAAAGTGTGCTGGATCTGCATTGTCTAGGCTGCTCTGACTCTTAATGCTATACTTTTTTTTTTCCTTTATTTTATTTTATTTTTTATTTTTTATTATTTTTTTTTTTTTTACAAAGGTTTGGCGATACTTCGCTACAAGAAATAGTTAATGCAGAAAGTTTGGCCCGGCTCAACTCCTACTATGATCAGTTTAAGGAAGTGCTGCCTGAGGACTGTAAGTCCTAAACCATTTGAAAAGTTTAATAAGTGTTTCTGTTTTTGTGGTCATGTCACCTATTTTCTGCTCTCCCAGGTCTACTTCGCTCTCACAGCCAGTACTGTATACCAGAACTGCTGAAATTCCTCACTCAGAACGTGAACTCCAGGAAGAGTAAGAATGTGGACATCCTTTGGCAGGCAGCAGAGGTATAATAATTTAAAAGGATGCCTTGCAGTTTTACTTCAGTTCCATCATTCTCAGACTCATTAAAGAAAGAGCCGGCAATTATTTATAAATCCAGTGACTACAGTGTATCTGACTGATCTTTGTTTTGTTTACTCCCCTGTTGTTTTGGCAGTTGTGTCGGCGTCTTAATGGTGTGCGGATAACCAGTTGTAAGAGTGCTAAGGACCGCACGGCCATGTCTGTAACTCTGGAGCAGTGTCTTATCCTGCAGTTGGAGCACAGTATGGCCCCACAGGTCTTAAGCCAGGCTCTGGACTGCATGCGCAGGTGAAGAACAAAGATCACACTCTCATTTATAATAAGTTGCTTGTATAAGTACCCATGAACAAGCTGTTAATAATTCACTTGGATGATCTGTTCAGTGTTATCTTTTTGCTGAGGTAAACATAACTGTTATATAATGTATTCATTTTGCTTCCTTGTAGTGAGGGCTGCAGGAGAGAGAACACCATGAAGAATGTAGGCAGCAGGAAATACGCCTTCAATTCTCTTCAGCTGAAGGCCTTCCCCAAGCAGTACAGACCTCCGGAGGGTACCTATGGTAAAGTGGAGACTTGATTGGGACATTCATCTATGCCCACAACTCCTACTATTCTTTACCAGGCTGCTCTCCCCCATCATCCACTTACTTTGTTCTTACTGATCTTCTGCAGTGAATTCAGTCAAATAGACACTCACTGTAGCTGGCCAAATAAGGGTGTAGTTCACAAGGTTGCACAAGTCACGGTTCTCTTCTAATCTCTGGGTATTCTAGCAAAGGTGACCATGAAATATTTACTGGATGAGTTTGATTGGACAATTAGGGCGTGATTCATCCAGCAACTGCACTAAATGCATTAGTTACGGAGTTTAGTGAAAAATCCAATACCAGTGCAAATTTCACCGTTTTATTTTTAAAATTTGGGTTTGGTCTTTACAGAATGTTTCACATGCACAATTAACCACTGATCTTTGAGATAAATAAAAATAAAAAATCACAAAAACTGAAATCAAATATTTTTACTATTACTCATCACATCTTTATCAGATTGAGCAAAACATCTCTTGGAGGTGTTTGTGTTGATGGACTGTGTTTACAATATTGTTTATGCCCAGTGTGTTAATGTAAATTGAATCAGATGCACTGGATACCTTAATAAGCATCGTTCTTTACGCATTCATTTAATGTGCACATTATATGGTAGCTGACCTGTAGTGTCAAGTGAAGTCTTACCAAGTCTCATGCTATCACAAAACTACACATACAGTATAACGCTATAAATCAGCCCTTTAGCGTATAAACAGCAACAGTGTGCATTTTATGGGTTGTAGATTTTTAAGGAAAGGTCCTTTCTCATTCTGTCGCTCATCACAGATCATGTTTGTACAGTTACAGCTAATGCAGTGAAATGTTGTGAATAGATATTAACATTATTTTAGCAAAGATGTGTAAGATAATTAAGACACTATTCAATCAGTTGTTGGTTGTGAAATGTTTGTACATGTGTTACGCAAGTCTCTGAGTTTGTCTTGATATCATTATTGGTTTTAAGATTTGAAAAGCAGCATCTGTTCGGTTATTATAATTTATTCTCATGAGTCAGGATTAAATTAAAGTATTCTGCAATTACTTCTTTCTGGTACCAACCCCTTTTTTTCTGTCAAAAAAGAAGCTCTATAGTCACTTTTATGCACATGTTAAATCCTTTGTTATGCTTATAGCATGGAAAAAATAGAGTGACAAAAAAAACTTACTTTGCAAGACACAGTGTGACTTATTGTTTGTTTTTATTGGATGCTGGCAGGATAAGAATAAGTCAATGACTAACTTTGTTTTGTCATTAATATCCACCCAAACACTGGATTAGCTGTAAGTAAAAATTCCATCAAATTAAAACTCATATGTCGTGATTGTCATTCATTTCTAGGTGGGTTGGTTTCACTCTGTAAATTATTTATGTTTCAAACGTAAACTTCCGGTCCCAGGGCAGTTAAAAGTAGGCGGGGACATGCTGGAGCTGAGATTCAGAGGAGACTGTATTGGGTGAGTCCAGGGTTATTGTACACCGATTAATACAGTATGTTAGTGTACATTATTTAAAAATATATATAAACTAATTCTATAAACAATTATAAACTTCTGTGTAATAACACTGAACTGGTAATTCAGGGGTGCTGGAGAGGTAAAACAACCAGCCGACTTCAGTACAGTACACATGACACCGTTAAGGTGTATCATTGTTGATGTTTTTCTTCTGTATGTGTTTGTATAAAGCTCGCCTTGCTGAGGAACCCAGTTTAGACTCATCAGCTGCCAGCTGTCCAAAACATGACCAAGTACTGATATGGGAACAGTTTCTGGATTAGCTCTACTAATGCAGCATTGTAAACAAATTACACAATAATAATAAAAGAAAAAACGTTTGTTAAGCGCCTCCTTAAAATCCAGTTTAAGCTGACAACCTGAGCTGACCAATCAGGATCTTTTCCAACACGAATCAACAAATGTCTGTTCATAATGTTGTATTATATTAGTATCCCATTCTGCACCCATGATGCATTGGGCTACTTTTATACTTTCCAGTGTAATGTATGTTTTTACCCGAGAGGTTTGCATTTTTTCGTGGGATGGGAGTCAACGTTACTATTAATCACGTGATGGGACTGTACGGGATAAAAAATAAAAAGATAACGGGAGCAGACTGGAGCGAGAACACCAATAGGACAGGCGCCGCCATTTTTGTAGTTTTCTTTCAATAAGGCTACAGTGTAACTCAAGTCAAAAGAACTACACGGCCCAGAAGGCAACAGTGCTTCCGGCCGCTGCTTTTCGCCGGATTTTAAAAGAAGAACGGTACACAGCGGTTTTTTTGTTTAAGCAATATGAAACATAAAAGTAATGTCACTGTTTTAAGGGAACAAGTGCTCAATAAATTAGTAAAATGCAACTTTACTGTTTTATGTCTGGGTTTATTCATCTAAGGTAGGCATGGTGTGACCCATGTACTGTTTTCTTGTTTTTGTTTTACTGTAACTGACTTCCAAAAGAGCTGGGAACAGGGACTTAGCAGCTGGGCCTCCATAGAAAAACTACAGGGACCACAGTCCATGTATTATTTATGTCTTGTGCCCTTTAGTGGAGGTTTTTTGTTTGGATTAAGCACTGATCTAAAAATAACTGGGTATCGGATTGGGCTGCTGAGGCTGAAGTGACCAGATATGCTCGTGCCGCCATATTGCTAGACCCAGAACATTCCCTGCTGTGGTCCTAAAAGCCTGATTCCAATGGAAGCATCTCCCGTTTTTTTGTTGTTTTATAGTCTACAATTACTTTTTAATGATGCCTCCGTGTGCAGCGTTAAACTGTACAAACAGAAAGATACCAGGATTTGGAAAATCATTCCGTGTGTAAGTAGCGTTTTAAGTATCATCATCATCTTCATCCGCTTGTTCCGGGGCCGGGTCGCGGGGGCAGCAGCCTAAGCAGTGGGGTCCAGACGTCCCTCTCCCCAGCCACTTCCTCCAGCTCTTCCAGGGGGACACCAAGGTGTTCCCAGACCAGCCGAGAGACGTAGTCCCTCCAGCATGTTCTGGGTCGGCCCCGGGGTCTCTTCCCGGTTGGACATGCCCGAAACACCACACCAGGGAGGCGTTCGGGAGGTATTCTAATCAGATGCCCGAGCCACCTCAACTGGCTCCTCTCAACGTGGAGGAGCAGCGGTTCTACTCCGAGCTCCTCCCGGATGACAGAACTTCTCACCCCATCTCTAAGGGAGAGACCTGCCACCCTGCGAAGGAAGCTCATTTCAGCCGCTTGTATTCACAACCTTGTTCTTTCGGTCACTACCCAAAGCTCGTGACCATAGGTTTTAAGTATCTTTGTAGAATTTATACATACGTGTACTTATGTTTATTATTTTGTGACCGTGTTAATATAAAAAGTTTAGATTGTGATTAACATGCATGTGATATTTAGATACTATTATTTTAAACTATCTGGATATTGAAACAAGTGTACGTGTATCATATACAGTACGTGTAATTAAGTGTAAAAATACTGCATGTAGTAAATTCTACATCAGGTACTGCAAGTTTATGCATACAAACAGTAATTATGTACTTTCTTATTAAATTACATTAGTAAATTATCTGTAGAGAAATTTATGTACAGCTTAAATTTTCTCATAAGAAACAAGACAGTAAAATATTACATAATTCAATTGTCAAGTATTTATAAAAAGATCCATCTTGAACACTTTTCTTAGTATCATGCTTATGGAGTGGTCCACATAATAGACATGGTTGTAATGTTTTGGGACTAGTAATATCACTTCACTTCAGAGCGTGCTGATAGGCCGAGTGCTTAATCCAGTTATTTTTACATCAGTGGGATTAAGGCAATAAATGCCTCCCTATATTACCACAGATTAACTGTTCCTGTTGCCATATCTTTTGAAATAAAACTGCAGAACACAAAGTAATCTAAAAAAATGGGGAGAAAATCAAATCAAATTCAATGTATTGCCTAAAGGCTAAAAGAAGGGGAAAAAATGGAAGCGGTACAGGAGCGGGAGTCATTTTGAATGGGAGTGGGAGTCGTTTTACCAGGAGTGGGATAGGACAGGAATTTTTTTTTACTCTGGCCCGAGATTGGGATGGGACAAGATTTTTTTTTTTTGTTGGAGTGGGATGGGATTCGAGTGAAAATCCACTCCCGTGTCACCCTCTACTGCAGAACTTGTTCTAAAGAATAAACATCCATGCACACCTGGGGCAGTTTAGAGCTGCCAATTAGCCTAACAGCCAACAACGTTTCTTTAGAAGCGGGAGTTTCGAGACTACTTCCATCTGCCAGTATTTAGGTGTTTTTGTTTTAAACCGCTGGTATCTGCTCAAACCAGGCTGGATTACTTTAGTTGGGTATTTATTGCAAATGAACTCAAACGGACACGTAAATAATATAATTTATGAACTGCTGTGTCAGTGTGATTGTGAAATTAAGCACAGTGGGGTCAAAGTACACCTCGTCCATCCCCCCGATTCTGTGTGAAAATAGGCATAAATAGTCAAATGAGCAACTGTGCCATAGTTAAAGTCCCATAGATCACAATTTCCCCATTCTGATATTTGATGTGAACGATAACTAAAGCGCTTGACTTGGGTCTGCATGAGTTTATGCATTGTGCTGCTGCCTCATGAGCGAATGAATGGACGATGTTGTAAATGAGTAGGTGGACAGATTTTCCTAATAAGATAAATATATAGATATGTGCTTTCTCTTACTTTTCAACACACTCAGATTAAAAATAGTAACTTTTTGTCATGATTTATTTTTGTTGGTAATAGATTCATATTAACAGTGAGGAACCAACATGGTTAAGAAGCTGCTTGTAGATGTTGATTGTGGAGTGGACGATGCCCAAGCAATCATGATGGCTCTGGCTGTGCCAGATGTACAGATCCTTGGGATCACCTGCGTTAATGGCAACATCTCCGTAGAGCAGGTGTGCAAAAACGTGTTGCGTGTCCTGAAAGTTTGTGACCGGATGGAGGTAAGATGTGGAGTTGTTCTTAATCCAAAGCTTTAAGACCTTTGCCCTGTACAAGTTTCCCTCTAACTAATGAAATCAAACATATCCACAGTGCCTTTAAGTCCAGTAAACTGGGAGATAAAGTTTTCACTGTATCACTCCTAAGTGCTTAGAGATTGGTCCCCCACCAAACCTTCATAATCAAGGTATCTAGTGACATGTCATTATTTCTGCCACCAAATGGCACAGTTTTATGCCGTGACATACTGTGAGGTACAGCAGATTGTTATTAAGTATTTTGATCTGACATATTGTACACACTGTTAAAAGAAAAACGTCTTAGGTTGTAATATTCTATGCTGTTTTCCTAAAGTGTAACGTCATATTGGGATGGCCGCAAAATTCTCAGCTCTAAACATAGCGTTGCACAAACCTCTTTCTATTGCATCTCAAGTGTCAAAAGTCCATTGATTGTGATGATAACCACTTTAAATCTGATCAGATACAAGTTTTATCTGTTCTGGAGTTATGCATTATGAAAGCATACTGCTACCACACTAGAAACCAAGGATCGCTATCATGATCTAACTGTATTTTGTTAGAACATGAGTATATGTAAAAACGCAAAATTGTAAAAATGTCTTGATGTAACATGACGCAAACAATTCATTTTTTAATTCTTTATTGATTTTTCAGGTAAACACTCAACACTTGACACCCCCAGTACAGTGTCAGTAAAAAGGAAGCCACAGTAGACAAAAGTTAAATATAAAGACAGCATTATAGTTAAATAAATATACTTCTGTGCTACATAATTGAGCGCATACGTGCATACTGTCTGTATATAAAAGTACAGTCATTACATACACATACAAGCACACACATCTAGAAATGAACCTTTCTTATGACAAGATGTTTTATCTTGTTATAATATGACCAGTTCATATTAAAATGCGAAAACTTGTGTTGTGAGACACTTCAGTTTGTTAAACTGGTGTTTTAATGAGAAGACAGTGTGTGTGCTTGAATGGGTAAACTGGGGAAAATGGCTTATTTTCAAGACTTGAGTAAATTCAATTTCATGAGCCAAGTAAGATATTGTGCTGTAAATAAGGCTCTGCGTGCAATAAGCTGCATTTGGAAATGCATGTGGCTGTTCTGAGACTCTGGAGGGAGGTTAATTGGAAGATGTTGGTGTATATGGATGCTGGTAAAAGCAATCTAGATCTCATTTAGTCTATTATACACTGATATAACAATTTGTTCGAATATGTATTAATAAGAAATATTATGCTAAGCGCTAACCAGTTTCAATAGCTATGCTAACCGACCCAAACAATCCCTTAAGCCAATTGTGATCCATTATTGGTGTAAATAAAGACCCAAATAGCAGTATAAAACTGTTTTAGTTGTATTTTAGTTTAGAACAGGGCATTTTGTGGTCGAAACAATGTGACATTAACACTTTAGGACACTATTGCCAATTTTTTAAAGGTTTACTCACCTACTAGACTGAATGCTATGTTGAGTCCTGACAGATCATTTGCTGGCTTAAAATGATTAGTATATTAAACAGATGTTTGGTCTTGCAGATATTTGGTTAAACTTTCAACATTAGTTTGTGTTTCCTGGACAACAGAAGCAGGTTTGGATGTGTGTTTTAGATTCCGGTATTCAGGGGTGCATCAAAGCCAATTCTTGGAGATATTCTAAATGCATCTCTGTTTCATGGACATGATGGGCTTGGTGATGCACCAGACTCAAATGCGCCAGGCCTGAAACTAGTACAAGAGGAGGGAGCTGCGTCGGCCATCATCCGCATTGTTAATGAGCATCCAGGAGAGGTGTGTACTAATCGCTATGTGGTCCAAAAATAGTTTTTTTTTTTTTTAAGGGGTTCTTCTGCATTCCAAGGGAGGATGAACCTCAACATTTAACCTAGCACTTCCTCACTGTGCTTTGGATAAAGTGCGATTGGAGAATGAGAATTAATCACTAGCAGTCTTCACCTACCAAATCTCAACCTGAAGTGTAAGGGAGAAGGTATCAGATAAGAATGAACACTTTCAGGTTAAACTGCCAGGACAGGATTTGGTTCATGCAGCTGCAGAAAATGGAAAAAGGATATGGGGACTCCAAAATCTTTGAATAGATGTTGATTTAACACAAAGTAATTATAAAGTGTTAAGCAGAATTACATTTATTATTTTATTATTTTATAATTATTACATGCACAGATTATATACAATTGCAGTATACAGAAGATTTAAGAACTGATTATTCAATTCTAGCATTATTACAGGTGCCCGAGTATGAGCTATAATGAGACCTGTCTATGTTCTTTCTTTCTTTGCTCTGGAATGCAACACTTGTGAACTAATTCTTTAATTTTCTCAGGTATCTATAGTGGCCACAGCTCCTTTGACAAATCTAGCATTGGCAGTAAGGTTGGATCCTACCTTGCCACAGAAGCTGAAAAGCCTGTATGTCATGGGGGGCAACACTGATTGTGAGTATTGTACAGTCTATTGCTTTAGGTCAGGGTAACACTGCTTACTGGTTTTCTAAACAGAGGAATGAGTACTGTTAGGTCTCTTAATTCGTTATTTTTATTAAGGAGGTTATGTTTTCTTTGGAGTTTGTCTGGCTGTCAAAAGATTGTGCAAAACCTTCCAACTTGATTCCCATGAAACTTGGTGGAAGTGTGCAGCATGGGCCAAGAAAGAACTGATTATATTCTGGAGTGGATCTGAGTTACAGGGCGCATACCTTTTATTCTTTTCAATAACATTGCAAGATATGACTTCTGTGCACAAGGTCATACATCTTAAATCCTGCAGAGGGCAGTACAGTTCAACAGAGGGGAGTACCATTTATATCCCTAATAATGCCCGCTGTTAGCCTACTGTATTAATAGTCTGGTGGTTTGCATGCAGCTGGTGGCCTATAATGGAGTCGAACGATGTTTGACAAACAATGGCTTGAATTATTGTTTCCAGACACATAAAGTGGTCGTGGTTGCAGATTCACAGAAGCCAATTATTGTCCTTGGCAGAAGTTCACACTTGCAGTCCTTTTAGCTGCATTTTACTTATACCCTTTTCTGCTTTAAGGTGTCTTTTGTGAAGACTGACTGAAAATTTTATTTATTTATTTATTTTTTAGCAAGGGGAAACACTTCTATCTGTGGAGAATTCAACTTTGCATCAGACCCTGAAGCAGCATATATTGTACTGAATGACTACCTGTGCCCAACTTACATCGCCTGTTGGGAGTTCACTTGTCACAGCAAACTGCCCTGGGTAAAGTTCACCTTAACACTAAATACATTAACAAATAGTTCTGTATTTGGATTTAGTTAAAGAGCTTCTCTGCATAGAACCTTAGTGCTGCATAGTTTTGTTTCTGTTCATTAAACACACTTGGGGTCTGTTCCAGACAGCTTGGTGTTAGCATTTTGAGAAACTATAATAATAACCATTGTAGAATAAGCACTACATAACTCAACAACTGGGAATCCCTACTGATTAAAGAAATTTGGACCTCCGAGTGAGACACATCACTGACATCTCTCTCTAACATTAGCTTCGGGAAAAACATAGCAGAACCATAGGTGAGGGTAGGAACGTAAATCGACTGGTAAATTGAGAGCTTTGCCTTCCGGCTCAGCTCTTTCTTCACCACGACGGACCGGCACAAGCTCCGCTTTACAGCAGAGGCTGCACCGATCCGCCTGTCAATCTCCCGCTCC
>JBCNYH010000012.1:41699111-41713683 GCA_039654325.1 Tandanus tandanus
TATATACACACACACACATACATACATACACACACACATATATATATATATATATATATATAATAAAAAATTCTCAATAAAGAAAAATATCTATCTATCTCTCTCTCTCTCTCTCTATATATATATATATATTCATACACATATATATATATATATATATATTCATACACACACACACACACACACACACACACACACACACACACAGAGATATCCATACAGAAATCTACATACATATATAAATATGTATAAGTAAGTCTAAAACATGATCCTCAACAAAGAATTTCCCACTACTGAGCTGTGTGTACCTACACTTCCTTCCATAGCCTTGTTCCCAATGCTTAATACTGTAAAAGAAAAAGTCGTGGACAGAGGAACTGTGAGTTACTTTCAAATAATTCATCACACAAGTCCCAATCTCAATTATGCAGAACATGTATGGGAAATGGGTTATGAAATTTGCATAAATTAATAATGATTCTATTGTTGTCATTCTCCTGAGAACAGAAATGTTTAACCCATGGTCCACTTAGTATAACGTAGTGCGCTTTAATAATCATGATTTCTGGCATTTTCAAATAATAAACATATGTGATACTGGTCAGTAGTGAAAAGTGAAGCTCCAGTGTAAAACAACGCATAACCACTTTAAACGGTGTCTTATTTCTCTAGCTATATATATCAAATCATAGTTGAGTTCCCCTTACATAATATATTTTTAAGCTGAATAATTAATCTTGTTAAATAATTAACAATTATGCGTCAAAGGCGAGGCTAGGAGAGGACTATTCAAATCAGCAACATCCACTGAGCCTGTTCTGCATAATTTATTTTTAGCCTATGATACAACTGAACATATAAAGCAAACTAAATCAAGACTTTATAGTTTATATTTACAGATTTATTTTTTAACCATTACAGAGGCAGGTCAGGTGAGCTCCACATGCTGAACAGAACTAAGCGCTGTGCAGCTAAAGGCATCTTTTAATAGCTTCATAGTTACATACGACACAAAACCTCGTTTAAAGTTTTAGTATATACTATCTGGAAACACAAGAAAAACTAACTAAAACAAGATTTTTATGATTTTTCTATTTTAATGAACACACCGCCTGCTCCAAGTGACCATGACAAACCATGAGTGTCATTCTGATTCAAGCATTATCCAATTAACATAACATTTTTTTTTAACTCTCTCATAAACACACTGTTCCAGTGTAGTACATACTAACAGGTTTCATGTTACGAAGTTGTGAAGAGCTTACCTCCTGTGCGTCCCTGGCTCACCTGCACTGCAGGGTGTAGGCCACCCTCATTGTTCAGCAAGTGAGGCAAGTGGTGGAAGATACTTGGCACTTGGAGTGGCTTTCTTTGTGCCAGGTCCTTCAACAATTTCCGGGTCTCATCTGTTTGAGGGGGAAATATAAAACAGACCTTTTGAATAAATGCTGGCATTTGGGATGCAAGACACATTTTTCAACACGAAAAAAAACATACGTATATATATATATATATATATATATATATATATATATATACACACACTGTAAGCATGGCCAGGGAGGACATGCGTGAGAAGAAACAAAAGACTTTTCTTGTTTTTATTAGCAAAAACAACATTGTCACCATGACTCCGACCAAGATCTAGCAATTACTGGAGATAAATAAATGATTCAATGACTGAACTAAAATTAGCCCAATTCTGTGTTTTTGTTGCACTTTTTTTTTTCCAAAACTAAGCAGACTTGATAATATCCATCCCTAACTGGAACCAAGACGTCTTTCACACCTTGTATCAACACACAGAGCATCAGTAACTAGAAGTACGTCGGTTCACACCTAGCATTAATCTGCGCCTCCCCATGCGTCTCGAGTAAACACTTGTGATCAAATCTTACTGTATTTGATCAAGCATGTATAGCAAATAGCTTTGCATTAAGCCAATAAAATAGAGACAAACAGTATCCGAGCACTCCGAGTAGTGCTCTGCCAAATGACTTATTATAAACGTATGCATTTACCTGAGAAGTTGATAAGGGCATCTTTGCTGTTGTTGGTCTCTGCAATGGCACGTCGGAACTGTTCCAGGACAGTGTTAAGCTCAGAGGAGCGCTGCAAGGTTCGATGCTCAGCTGCACGCAGACGCTCACGCAGAGCATGAAACTCCCGCTGATATGCTACCAGCTTCTCTACACGGCAAGAGCGGAAGAGAATAAAATGTAATTATTCTGCAGTTAAACAGACAGTGGTAGCAAATTTGTATGGTTTGACGATTAAAAAAAAACAGGCAAAAATAACAATTCTTTACCAATAGGCTGCATTAGCAGAATGCCTTTTCCTCAGGCCACCCTAAACCAGTTGATAATTACCTCCACCCAAAACTGAGTTTTGGCAAAGGTACTGTAATTGCCGGCGTTTGTGAGTCACTCTGTCAATGAACAAAATCCTGATCATGACCGTGTACCCACCCAACGCCCCCCTTACCGACACGACCCGACCAGATTCCCAGATGTGAATTTATTTTAGAATGTCTGTGTCAAAGATGAAAGTCAGAGCAAGGTCAAAGATTTGTAGGAATTATACCTTCGAAACAAGTGCCAATAAACATGCCATTAATATGGAACACTAATAGGAAGCCATACATGATCTCTGAAATGAAACAAGTACCTTTGACCTTGAGTGACCCTGAAAGGTTAAACCTCAGCCATCTTGTAAAACTTTCAAACAAGAGCGCATGGGTAGCTAAAGCTGGTTCCCATAAGGCCTATATGCTACATTATCCATGCTGCAGGGTGAAGGTACCTTGCCCTCTTCGAGTGCCTCTCTAGTTTAGGTATGATATCTGATGATTATTTTCAGCAAGACAAAAAAATAAATAAATAAAATTTAAAAAAGAGAGAGAAAACACCACAACTCACACATACACATGTAGCACACAGAAGCAAATTACTGCAGGCTCATTGCAGACTACTTGTTATTTTTAAAATGATGGAAAAGTCAGCGAGATTGTTTACAGCAGCTGCTCGTTCCCTAGGGAATCTTATAACTCCAAAAACAAGAGGAGAGAGGTGTTTTGATTCTCGCAGTCTCCCTAACTCTCATATATGCAACCAAAGAATCATCACTCAAAATGGACTGTATTCAATTACCCCATACAAATATTAAAATACCAGAACACAAGGATTAGGATCATTTCCAAATCCAGTGCAAGACTGCAAGTAGGGAAACATGCAATCTGCAGGGTATCTTTTTTTTTTTTTTTTTTTTTCCAACCTTACAAGGAGAGTCTCAGATGTAAGGCCCGGTCATGCATAAAGGAACACACTTACTGTATTTTCTCCTCAGAGACAATTGCAGTGCTTCCTCTCTATTATTCTGAGAGTGATAAAACCAGAAGTAACAGATCATAAAGGCCAGCAACTCTTAAATGACCATCATGCCAGTGTGCATGTTTTAAAATATATGTTTTAAGGATCCAGATGAGCTGTAGTTTTAATAAATGCAGCAAATGAGTTTCTGTAGATCTTCTTAATCTTATTATTCAGCTGGTACTCCATCACTGCCTGTGCTTTTGCAGGGGCCTGGAGAAAATCCCAGGTTTGCTCCCTACATCAGGTGGACAGATGACTGTGTCCAGAGTTTGTATGAATGGATTTATTAGTAGAAAGCATCAAGAATGACAAACTGTACACTGGAGAAGAATACATTTATGTTTTGTGTAAAAACTGGCAGAAGTTGAGAGATAACTTTTTGTTTATATTTTATATATAATCAGTACCAAATAAGAATGTTTGTCAATATATTTCAAATCTTTAAAATATATAATATATGCCTTTTAGCCTAATTTGTTACATTAGTCATATGACCATCCTGTTATGCTGATAGTGATGATGAAACAACAACCAAGACAGAAACATTTTTAAAGTAAATTCGAACCTCTTAAACATTACTTGTAAACTGTGTCGGGAAAGATACGGGCTCATTTGCATATTAATTAGGAAATTAGAAACTTAATCACCGACTAAGAAATTAGAAGAAAACATACACTGCAAGAGGAAGGCAAAAGAAGGTAGGACAGACCTACTATTGAATAAATCCAGCAGTGTCTACCAGTATCGACCCAGGGGTTAAGGTTCTCATCTTGAAAGCCCTTCGTCATCATACTAAAATGATTTAGGACTACAATTACCATTACAGTTATAGGATAACCAAATAGACTTAATGTTAAACTGTGGTGAAGTTTCTGCTATATGGTTTGTATTTTATCTGGCTAGTTAATAAGCCTATTTATGTGAGTTCTGTGTGTGTTCCAGAGAGAGAGAAGGTTAAGACTGGGTAAAGTGTCTGACTTAGTCTGTAAGCCAAAGCACAGGACCCCTTTTCTACAGAGTTGATATTCACATCATTCTGCATGACTGCCTACTTTCATAGAGAACACTAACTTTCAGTATTTAAAATAAAACAATACACTTTTGCTGGGAGGAAAATATAAAAAGAATAAAACTAATTTTAAAAAAATACAAATAAAAAGAATAACAATTTGGTAGCAGCAGATTTCCTTATAAAAGCACCAAAATAATACCCTTTAGATTTTTCATTCATTCATTCATTTTCTAAAACTGCTTAATCCGAATTAGGGTCGCGGGGAGGCTGGCGTCCATCTCAGCCGACTCTGGGCGAGGGCAGAGTGCACCCTGGACAGTTCGCCAGGCCATCGCAGGGCAGAAACACGCTGACGTCAATGCAGCCTACTCTTTTTGCTGTATTGAAAAAAACTCTTACTCGTTTATAGTACAATAATTATGGTACTGCAATAGAAAGCTAAGATCGATCAAAATATAAAAGCCATTGAACCATTATGACATGTGTAATCTGCCACATTAAGTGGAAAAGTTAGAAATTGTAGTTAGATCTTAAGTGAAATGGGATGATAAATAAAGTGGTTAGGGCCAGTACTGAGTGACAGGACTGGAAACAGGACAAACAAAGACTCCCTGACGATAGTTCAGTTCTCAGGCCTAATATGGAGGAAGAATGCCAGAGTGGTAGGGAGTGCCACTGTGAGCAATCTAGCTCAATTAAAGCATTTTGGAAAGACGTAGAGCCTCTTTTAGTCAGGAATGAGGGCAAAGGGGAAGAGAGGAAATTAAGCCATTTGTTTAAACCATTCAACAAAGAGAAGGTCCGTGTTTAACACGGTTATAACTTGATGAGCATTCCATGCCTCTGACAAGTCTATCCTTTGGAGTTACCAGAAATAACACAAACACCATTGTATAACCTTTTCTACAGTCATACTCCCATACTTATTTCTCTCCTTTATCTCAACCCAAGCTGAACCTGGCACATTAAATAAGTAGGATGAAAAATATCTGCATGTGAAAACCAGCACAATGACAGGGTTACATACGATAAGAAGAACATGAACAAGGATGTATCTGTTCTTAGCTGACAGAAACGGAACACAACATTGGATTTCTGTTGTTGTAGCTCATCGGCCTCGAAGTTTGATGTGCTGTTTACAGTGAAATGCTCTTCAGCGGCGCATCAGGCCGGCACTTAACTAGCAGTTCAACTCCTAGGGACTAACCTAAGTTTGAACCCACAACCTCTCGGTCATGAGCCCAGCACCCTAACCACTATACCACACGAGTAAAATCTCTGTTACTCTAACCTTTCCGGAAATTATCTATTGACCTCTGTCATTGACAATTTCGTCCGCGGAACCGCCGCTCACTTGTCCCCCACCAAGATTCATGCCAAAGTCAAAGCCAGTGAGATCACATTTTCCCTCCATTCTGCTGCCTGCTGTGAATTTTAACTGAAGCTGCTGGATCGTATCTGCATGGTTTTATACACTGCACTGCTGCCACATGATTGGCTGGTTTAATAATTGCATAAATGAAAAGATCTTCCTAATAAAATGCCTCATGAGTGCATAAACCCCAGAAAACCCAAAAAACGACCTGCATCTCTTCAGCATTATCAAGTTAAGTATTATGTATTACGACAGTTCTTCCAAATACTACAGAGACTGAAGACTATCTCTATCTAGAGAGAAATGCATGGGCTCTCATGTCCCAATGTAACCCAGCTATCATATAAGACCACAGAGAAAAGTTAAACTCACTGTGCAAGGCAGACCACACCTTGCTTCCCTGCTGTCTACAGGCATCCCTCTTATCTGTTTTTCTAATGGCAAGATAATGATGCCTTTCATCAGTCTACTATTTTGGGCCGACTGTGTGCTGCACTCACCCAGGGCAGCGCTAAGTAGTGGTAAGTAGAAGAAATCCATTCACAGAGAAAGAAGGAATAAACAAAGGGTGGGGTTCTTATTTACATGCATCCAAATCACTGCTAGGACACTCCTCTCACCTTTATGTGCATTTCTGAATTCAGAAGGTAATTACAGGACACAGCAGGGATTCAATTTAGAATTCAAACTAGGTCAGAAAACAAGTGTATAATCCAAAGAAGAGAAATCGCAGTACTTCTTTATAGAGCTGAGCCATAAATTGATTTCATTGATTAATACAGATTTTTGGTTGAGAACGTCTTTTTTTTAGGCATTTAAGATTTTTTTTTTCCTCCAAAAGGCCTTTTTTTTATAACCAGATGTTTACTTGGGTTTATATTTCATTGATCCTGAAGGAGAAAGTGCAGTGCATAGTTACTGAGCAGCACTCAGAATTCCACTTCTACAACCATTTCAGAAATGTGTTCACTTCTTCTGTGTCTTTGCTTAAAAAAAAAAAAAAATAGGAATCATAAAAATGCACAATGTTTACACATTATCCCAGAACTTGGTATATACGATATACAGTACACGATAAAGCTGATAAATATGGTATCTGCAACTGCAAACTGACTTAAATAAGAAATTGAACCAAACTGCTTAAATTCCTTAATTTAACATGATGTGTGACCTTGTGTTCTACCATATACCTCAATCTCTATCAGACAAAAGCAGAACAAAAATGGGTGACTGGAAAGCAAGCATAAAGAGCCACATGACACAGGAAGTCTCACACACTGACTCATTCTGAGAGAGTTTAAAGTCAACTGTGTTAATCTGCTAAAACTAACATCCTGTGTCATGTAATAGACAGCACTGACAATGTTGTCATCATGTATTTTAATTTTAACACAAGAATTCCTACTGATTAAGATACATGCCAATTCTTTATCCTCCCTATTTCCCCAAGCAGTCACAGTGTTCTTAGCAAAGCACTTGTTAGAACACTGCGGGTGGTATAATTCAAAGACGAGAAAGCTCAGTACGTCTTTATAGAGGTGGACCAAAAATGAAATAAAATGAAAATTGTGATTCACCTTGAAACGTTTATAATTATATATATATATATATACACAATAGATTTTACTTTTTACTTCATTGGCTCTGTAAACTCTGCACTGTGCAAGTGCATGGCAGGAAAGAAACCTGGGCGGGGTGCCCAGGTTTCTTTCCTGCTATGCACTTGTTTCTTGAAAGGCTTCCCCAGTGCCCATCATTGGTAATTTAGATATTTATGCAAAGTCCGACAGCACAAACCACTGATGTAAAATTTGTTTAAAATCTGACGCAATTTAAAGTAGTAGGACAACAAACTAATTTCTACATCTCAGACACTCTCATGCAGCCAAATAGCAGGACTAGCTCTGCAGCCAATGCACATGTTAGCAGCAGAGCCTCCAAACGTCTGCTACAGAGCAGATATAATCAGCATCCTTTTCACATAGCACGCCACGCGATAAGAAGGGACCCGGGTGGAAAGAAGCTACAGATGTGGTGGGGTTTCCAAAGATATGGTGCTCACATAAACAATAGGGAAAAACAAGTTCTTTCAGATACTAGATAAAATCGACCCCTGATATGAGCTACCAAGTCAAAAACATTTTTTCCAAGGTAGCCCCGCCCTTCTATACAGAACTACAAGTAAAACATTTACATTTACAGCATTTAGCAGACGCTCTTATCCAGAGTGACTTACAATTATCATTTTTATACAACTGAGCAATTGAAGGTTAAGGGCCTTGTTTAAGGGCCCAACAGTGATGATAGTGGGGATTGAACCGCTGACCTTCAGATCAGTAACCCATCGCCTTAACCACTAAGCCACCACTGCCCTGTCATGCCTTATGCTTTTCCTTGCTAGCTAAACAAACAAACAAACAAAAACACTAAATTGTAAAAGCACTTAATGTCTTGTTATTCCTTAACAAATTAAAAATGTATCTTGTTCAGAAAAGACGTTCTTTAGGTATTTATTTTTGAATTTAATTATTTTAAAAAAATTTCCCAGAAGGCACTATTTATTGTTTTTTTTTGTTTGTTTGTTTTTTCTGTTTGTTTGTTTTTCTAACAAATTTATTTACTTGGGTTTATATTTCATTGTTCCTGAAATAGAAAGTGCAGTGAACAGTTACTGAGCAGCACTCAGAATTCCACTTCAAAAACCAATTCAAAAATGTGTAGAATAGACTTCTTCTCTGTATTGATGTGTGTTGTTAAAATAAAAATTTATTTATACATTATACATGTAAAAAAAAAAAAGTTAAGTGCTGCATATCTTTAAACAGATAGAAAACTACAGAGATAGTATTGTTGAACTTTAATCACTATGTCAAGAATCTCACATCATCTAAATTTCCTGATTTAACAAAGACTTCTGAATGTACTTGAAACAAATA
Source organism: Tandanus tandanus (assembly GCA_039654325.1). NCBI lineage: Eukaryota > Metazoa > Chordata > Actinopteri > Siluriformes > Plotosidae > Tandanus > Tandanus tandanus. Next base: position 41,707,806 of record JBCNYH010000012.1, read on the forward strand.
TAAACAATGTCCATGTTCGTTTTATCTCTGAATGGGCAAATCTTATAAAACACAGCACAAACTATTTAAAAGATACCGGGTATAATCCATAAACAGCAGTCTGAAAATGTTTATGGTGCTTCAGAGTTTACCTTACCAAGACGTTAATACTTAACACATTATGAGAAAAGGACAAGGACCATTTTTTTGCACCATGAGTCTTGTTATGGTCTTATTAAAGTCTAAGGTCATGTAGCACAATGTTTACACATTACTGAACTTCGTACGTATATGATATAATGATAAATCTGATAAATATATATCTGCAACCTGAAACTGACTTTAACAGGAAATTGAGCCAAACTGCTCGAATTTGCTAATTTAATCTGATGTGTGACTTTGTGTTCTGTCACATGCCTCAATCTCTATCAGACAAAGGCTGAAAGAAAATGGGTGACTGGAAAGCACGAAGAGTGACATGACATAGGACGTCTCACGCACTGACTCATTCGTTTAAAATCACTGCATAGTTTAAAGTCAACTGTCCTGTGTGATGAAATCGACAGCACTGACAGTGTTGTCATCATTTATTTTAAAGTTAACAAGAATTTCTGCTGATTAAAATACATGCAAATTTGTTTCCCTCCCTATTTCTCCAAGCAGTCACAGTATTATTAGCACACTGCCAGTTATACATCTGTGAATGCAGCACACATTTAGCCCATTATATAATTCCAACATTAAAAAAGGGGGGTTAATAACAGGTGTTATTAAGGTTACAGTTTATATTTTGTGACTTATTAACTGGGTTACATTATCTATATAATATTATACAATATATAATATAAAAATTATATATATTATTTTTCCTAGTTTATGTTTTATTCCGCATTGTTATTTTTTTGTTTATATTTAATTCTAACAGTGCACAATTGTATTTGCTCCATGCCTTTCAGTGTTTTTTATTACTACTATTATTATTATTATTATTATTCTGTCTTTGTTTTGTTTCTAGTTATAGCTACTGTTTCTTGTCTGCTGTTTTTGTACATATATGAAAGAAACATTTTTTCATTCATTAATAATTCTATTACATAGTCGTAACAGTGAAGTACCATTCCATGGCCAGTTCTCACACTTTTAGGCATCACATGACAGTTACCAACAAGGTGGAGAGCAGGCTATCATGTGCTTCTGCAAAATACATGACACCAGCCAACTATATCTTTTCAAACTGCTGCACATGCAACATTGTGGGTAACACGCTTGGTAACCTCCATCCTCTACATTTATGAGTTCACAAATGTCAATAACGAGCTAGTGTTGCTGGGATTGTTTGAGTAGAGAGTATGCCTGCCTAGTGGCATCACTGGGATTCAGACTTGCGATCACTGAATGATGGGGTAAACAGGATTCCGTTGCTAAGTAATGTTTGCTTTTCAGTGACCCGAAACATTCTTCCAAAAATATCTTGAGAGGAAGCAGTGCTATCCATAGTGGAACTGTTCCAGTCACCTGACCTTAACCTATTTGAGCTGCTTTAATGGGAATAATAGATCTGAGAAGAAGACTCAAGCTGCTCCTAAAACTGCTGAGAATTCAAGCAAGCAGCACATCAGAGCATGTAGAGACAGGTTTTTTTTTTTATGGAAACATGGTGTAACTGCAAAGTCTTTGATATGTTAAACTTGTGCAAAGCAACCAAAAATTCACACAGATTAGAAAGATGAGTCTCAAACTTTTGACAGACAAATAAACAATAACTTTGTATGTGTTTCAAATTTATGTCCTTTGGAATCATGGTTTGGATTTGTTGTACCAACATGGCAACCCGTAAAAGCAGTGCCACACTTGCCTTTTTTGGGGGGAAAAAAAATCCTGCATCTCATGCATGGTATTGTGTTCCTCATGCAGTTTTGTCTCAAAATGTGATTTGGAGACGCGTCTGGTGAAAGACTTTGTAATCTATGATCTCCATTGCAAAACCCTCACGACAACTTTAATCTTCCTTGTTACACAACATCAGATTTTAGTGTGAACTGTACAGAAATCTGATAATGAAAATCATGTAGTGTGAACCAGTGCAGTAACACCAGCTCTCACCTCCTCATCTCTACACGTCTCAGCCTCTATTTTAACAGCCAACAGAGCCACTGCTCTCATCATTCACCGCTAACAAACCAACCTGATTGGTCCTACAGAAATCAGTGCCACGGTGTTGTAATGTACATGAATTGCATTCCAGTCCTTTTTATCTCACCAGGAGATTATACTTGCAGAGTGGCTTGTTTGCTTACATATTTATATGTCGGTAAGCAGCACTGTGTAAAAACAAACCATGAAACTCAGCGGAAGGGTAAAGCATGGGGCCAGGAGGAACCTGATACATTTGGGAAGGGATGCAAAAATTCTGTTTCACTTTCAAGCCAGTCACAGTCGTAGTATGGTAACAGTGCAAGGTAAGGAATCATGCCTTGGCGGAGGTTTGCACTCTCTGAGTGTTCTTGTAGGATATTACCAGGACTGTGCATTACTGAAAAAGGAAAGTAGCTCTCGCTCTTCCAACAGCAAAACCTGGCAAAACCTTTAACCTGGTCTATGAGCTGACAGCTTGTGGTAAAACTGATATATATATATATATATATATATATATTTTTTTTTTTTAACTCACCCTTTCCGTTCTGCCAGGCGGTGTACCAGGACAGACTGAGAAAAGAGGTGAAGAAGATGAGGGCAGTGGCAACAGTTCCATTTCTGAGCCTCATCTCATTTCAGCGGCTCTCCGCGGCGGCTGTGGCTCCTCTCGCCTCCCGAGTTCACTCGGTCCCCCTCCTCCAGTGTCCTCCCCGAGCTTCAGCGGGTAAAAATCCTGCCTTCACCGAGCCCAGCCATCACCGTTAACCCTGCTGGCGTTGGTAAAGTCAGAAGCTAATCCTCTCTCCACAGCAAACAGCACAGGAGTCGCGGCTTCCTCTTGAACTTCTTCTGTGACAAACAGAAACACGAGACGTGACCTGAGAGGGTCGATACTTTCACCTGGAGATTACCGACACACTTCCTGTTAAAGACAGTGAAGCAGAGATCCAGGTTTAAGCTCAAGAGAAAAGAAAACAGACCCGATTTTCAGGTTGTGGCATCCAGACAGGAGGAGATGCTGTGGAGCTAATGGGCTAGCGTTAGCTAACACAGCTAGCTTTATCTTCACTTAGCCAGCTGTGGGACGTTCACTCGTGCTACATATAGATGATGATGATAATAATAATGATGATGTTAGCAAGGGAAGCTACCAGCACTCCCAGATTAACGCAGAGTAATGATGGCACAGAGAGGAAGTGCTAGCAGGTTTTAAATGTGAAAGAGAGTGTTTATTTAGTGTTTGTTTAGTTTATCCAGACACGCGTGAACTCAGTCTACAGATACCTGTCGGAAAAACCACAACCTCTCATCACAACAGGCGTGTTAAGCTCACAAAAACACTATAACACAAGTTTCTTATACTCACTCTTATACCCAGTGGACTGTGGAAATGCACTGGTGTCGTTGTAATTACAGGACCACAGCTCCAACATGTACTAATGCTGAGCTCTCAATCAACCTTCATCGTAACCCCGCCCACCGGCCGACATCTTTAACCCCGCCCACCGACCGACGTCATTAACCCCGCCCGTCTACAGTTTATATATATATATATATATATGTGTGTGTGTGTGTGTGTGTGTGTGTGTGTGTGTTAAGTTGCTGTGTCTGTATTTAACCACGAGAGGGCATACTTGTATGAACTCATTCAAAATAGGTTAGTGATTTTTATTTATTCCCAACCTTTCCACCGACAGGAGACATTAAACTTAACATTACTTATTGGCCTTATTGAGCAATTAATGAGATGTTGTGATTCAACACCACAAAAAAAAAAAAAATTCACAGACCTTTAAAAAGTCCTGAGATCCCACCCTGACAACCACTGCATTAAATAATTAATATCTCTTGTCTCCTCTGGAAAAGTTTGCTGAGATTTGATTTTAGTGTTGAGCAGGTCACAAAGCTATCCCACACTGCTGGGCCTTGGAGGATCTGGTTCTATGCCAACACATGGGAGAAAAGTAGATGAAATCCTCCGTAGGCTGCATCCACAATTATGGTTACCCCCGGGTTACCCAGGAAGAGGGAGTCGACTCTGTCATTGCCACCAGGATCAGAAATCCAAGTTTGGTCAGAAGGTGGGATCCAGGGATCCCCGCTTAATTAATATCACTTCACAGCTTGACACAATTTGTTCAAATATGTGCTATGAAATAACACTGGCCATTTCACCCAAATAATAGTTTATTAACTTAATTATTTAAATATAGGTTTAATGACAAAATTCTGTAGAAATACATTATAAGTAATAAGGCTACAACTTTTATGAAAGTCTAATTGTTTTCCTTAAACTGAAATTAAACTAATTAATTGCAAAATGAATTTTTAAATGAAGTTTAATTTTCTATAACTGCCTTGCATAATAATTATATTTCATTTTATACATACACCTTAATGTTTCAAAGCAAACTTATTATTATTTTACCTCTTTATATATATATATACATACACACACACACTTCTGTAATTCCACACATTAAATTACAATTAAAACTGGTCACACTTAGTTAACGAAAAATGATATTCATAAACAGAAAAATGTATATTTTTCATTTAATTTTCCAAACCTCTTTACCCTTTAGGGTCGCAGGGAGGCTGGAGCCTGTCCCAGCTGACGTCAAGTGAAGGAGGGGTGCACCCTGAACAGCTCACCAGCGCATCACAGGGCCACAACCATTCATGGGGCAATCGAGAATATACAGTTAGACTACTGTGCATTGTTTTTGGACTGTGAGAGGAAACCAGATCACCAAAGCATGGGGAGAACATGTAAACTCCACACAAAAATGGCTTCGCCGGGCACATTGCAATATTATACTATAATTCCATAATAAAATAACAATGTATTAACCTGGACAACAACATAACCAATGATATAATAAGGGGTGTGATTGTTTTGTTGGGGTTTTTTATGGGGCATTTTTTGATTTCTCCTTCCATTGCTTTTTCATCCGCCCACCCACACAAAGTATACAGTTTAGTATACTCTCTTATATCTGTTTCAGTCCATAGACTTATCACTCCATGCCATAGATTTCCTTTTTGCCAACTCCATCCAGGACGGTTGTCTACCATCACTGTTTGACTGAAGTACGTGATGGCGTGAAGATGTAGATGGTGATGGCGGTGGTAATGTTCTCTTCTGATATTTGACCTCTTGGTCTAGCCTCAGAGAACCAGGAGAAACAGCTAATTCTGAGGTAGGTATAAAATCAAGTGCATTTAGTTAGAAACAGAAGTTCTGTCACAATAATCTTTATGCATATACACCTATACATTAGACCAGTACCTGTGAGCTTGCTATGACTGGAAATGGTTAGATATTCATCCAAAAACTGATATTTTGGGGATTCTTGTACAGATTTCTGGTCCACAACCTATTAATAATAAAAAAGACAAAAAGAATATAAAATCTGGTTTTCAGTGGAAAACATTGTGAACTACAGGGGCACTCATTGGGTGAAAGGTACCTTTGCCAGGCACAAATGAATTATGGTGACAAGTGCATTGATTATCCACTGAAATCAATGCCAAAGTCGGCAGGTCTCATTATTACTTGGCATAGTTATAATGAAATGTTTCCCCCTAGTGGGCATCTGATGAACATGTATTCTAACATTATTTTGACCTATTGACCTTCATTCATTCATTTTCTGAACCGCTTAATCCTAATTAGGGTCGCAGGGAAGGCTGGCGCCCATCTCAGCCGACTCTGGGCGAGGGCAGAGTACACCCTGGACAGCTCGCCAGGCCATCGCAG
>JBCNYH010000012.1:41727363-41738292 GCA_039654325.1 Tandanus tandanus
CGCTGATAGTGGGGCTTGAACCCCCGACCTTGGGATCAGTAATCCAGCACCCTACCACCAGGCCACCACTGCCCCAATCCCCTATGTGTATTTGTCAAATTTCTGACGTTGTCAATTTCTTTGCATAAAAATATCATTCAAGATCATGTCTCACAACAGGGTGGCACAGTGGTGTAGTGGTTAGTACGTCTGTCTCACAGCAAGAAGGCCCTGGGTTCAAGTCCCAGGCTCGGTGAGGGCGTTTCTGTACAGAGTTTGCATGTTCTCCCTGTGCTTGCATGGGTTTCTTGTGGGTGCTCCAGTTTCCTTTAATAGTCTAAAGACATGCACATTTGGCTCTTCCAAATTGCCCCTAGGAATGAGTGTGAATGGTTGCGTGTGTTGGCCCTATGATGGTCTGGTGAGCTGTCCAGGGTGTACCCTGCCTTCAGCAAGAGTCTACTGAGATCTAGAGATCTGCTCTTACCCTAATAGGATTAATTGGTTCAGCAAATTAATGAATGTCTCACAACATCGTCTACACCACAAATGCTAGCATTTCGCTCACCACTTCCTTAAAAAAAACAGAGTTCAAGGATCGAAAATGTGGACTTAAACAAAAATGTTTTTTCCATTGCTGTCCAACTTAATGTGACATAATGTAAAAGCAATGTCTTAAATCACTGGTTTAATTAAACAGAATGGTTTCTATACTCATTATGCAGCAGCACATGTATAGAATAGCACTTGATCCAGAACAGATTATTATTTTGCATTTAAAAAAGTGAGTGTCACATGACAGTCACACAATTAACCCCGGGTTAATTGTCAAAAATTTTGCTGCGATTATTACAATATATTACGATTTGACGCCAATCGTGATAGAACAGCGGAAGCGTGGAAGTGGGTAACAGACCTTGATGCGCCATTGTTGGGGATCTTGAACTTGGCAACACGATTCCTTCAAGTTTTTTCTCATGGATGCACCATGCCTCGTTTTTCATTTCCAAATCGTCCTCCAAGCGTGCTGATAAGTCGTGGCGCTCATCGCTTTGTTGAGTCATGAAGATTGCTGACATCGTTCCCCAGTGTAAACCCAGGGTAACTACAGACATGAAGATACCACATTGAGGCTGAGAAATAAAATGTAATATTATAACATGTTTAGTTCACTATAACGGGCAGCAAGTACATTAGCTAGTCAGTGCATTGTTGGATTTTTGCAGCAATTATGCAAATATATAAGTCTATAAATATTTCATTATGATTAATAATCATTTAAATACTCTAGAAATTTATAAGTTAAAAACTAAAGCTAATTGTACACTTTTTAAAAAGTATTTATTTTAATGGAAACAATAACAATGTAAAGTTAGACCACTTTTTACCAAAAATAGTGTAAATTTAAATTAAAATCTATTTTAATTAGTAAGGTGATGCATTTTGAGAACTTAAGCTTTAAAACCAACAAAATATGATATCTAAGATAAAGTGAAAAAAAAAAAAAAAATCACAGAACCTTTGTTTATTTGTGTTTGTTTGTTCATGTATTCGTTTATTTATATATTACTGGTTTGTTTGTTTTTTAATATTTATTTTGGTTGCTGTCTTAAAATTATTTAATCAAATCTTCTGTTCTTAATTGTAATGGAATCATGTGTTCAACGTATTTAAAACACTTAGAAAACAAACTTATATAAGTAAAATGTATTTCATGTCATTCTATGTAAATAACATTCTCAGTGTGCTAGACAGATATTTGAATGTTGATTTTTTTTCCCACAGATCTTATCAGATTAGCCCAAAGTGTGAATTTCATCGGCTGTGCGGAAAAACCCTCGCTGAACCTAATTGCAGAACTTTAATGGCTGAGCTTGTCGAAGCTCCTTATTACCCTGCCCAAACAGCTCAATAATTACCTAAATATCTTCATTACTGTTCCCGAGGGGAGCTCGACTCGACTGGGTAGAAAGATGCGTCCGCGAGCTTTCAGCTCACTTGCTGTCAATAACACAGGTTTCTTTTTTTTTAACAATGAAGCGATACTAATTATTGCAAGTGGAGTTCAGGTCCTTATCTCTCCTGGCACATCACTAAACTCTGCTCCATGGCCCATTTTCCACCACAGCAGTTCCCGGGCTTATTCGGGGGCCAGTTCTTCACATTTCAACTTGTTTTCATCCAGAAAAACATGTTCCAGAATGATATGAACTCTTTGCTGGGCTGGGTATACTGTACACCAGAGGTTGAGGATGGGGTTAACAAGACCAACCAAAACTTAGTGACCATAAAAAAATTAATAAATAATTAAAAAAAAAAAAAAAAAAAAAACAAAAGAAAGAAAAAGAAAAAAGAACTAGTTTAGCGTCCATTGGTAACAACACTATATAAACCCAGGAAAGGAAAAATAGAAAACAAAAAAAACATAGAAGTTGTGATTGTAATTGTGCTTAACAGGGGTAAAAGGTGCATGCACCTGACCTTTTGACCTCTCTGATGGTGCTTTATACCACTAATATTAAAGGGAAATTAAATCCAAACCTAATAAAAGCTAACATAGAATGTCCATTTCTATAAAAACACACTGTTTCATGAACCGATTTTCGTGTAGAGAATAAACAAAAAAGAAACCACCCCCCCCCCCCCAACCATACATTGCGAACAGAAGCATGTATTTCTAGTTGTATTTTATTCAGTGTACTAGTTTATATTTGATTTGTTAATGTATTATCTGTATACTGTAATTATTGCCATTAACTAGTCTTATATGAACTGGGGGATTCATATCCTTTTCTTGTGATTTCGTGCTCTTGCAAGAGTGAAACAGCAAAACTGGCTAATGTAAACTATCAAATAGATTTTAGCAGATTGCTGCTTCAGAACTGTAAGTAAAAACCACCTGATAATGAAAATATACATACGTCCATGTGTTACAGAAGAGTGTGAAAGGCTTGCCTTGTTAATAATAAACACTTCTATTTGCGTGATATTAAAATGTTTCCATTTTAGGATTAGCTGTACATGTATAATGTACAAATAAATCATGTTCAGTTTGTTCAGGGCACAAAAATAAATAACTTTAGTAAATTCAGGGTTAAACGTCTAGAGATAAACATAAACAGTTTAGTGATTTATTTATTTTTAGTAAACTTTTTCAACATTTGCTCACAATTTGTATTTAATTAATTATTTTTCAAATATAGACTGTAGAATGTATTTTAAGAAATAAAGTATGGTAAAAGTAGCTTGAAATTGGACAGTTTTTATTAAAAAAAAACATTTTAAGCTTTTTTGTAATGACAACACACATAAAAGAGATGTTTTTTCATTTTTAATATCTCTCTCTCTTTCTTTCTCTCACTCACTCAGTCACTCACTCACTCACTCACACACACTCTCCCTCTCTCTCTCTCTCACACACACACACACACACACACACACACACACACACACACACTCATCACAGCTGAAGTGCTGCCTGTTCATCTGTGCATAAAAGGACAAAAGCCCAGAGCCCAGAGAGAAAAAAAGCTACCCAAAAGCAAAAAACAAGTGTGTGTGTGTGTGTGTGTGTGTGTGTGTGTGTGTGTGTGTGTGTGTGTGTGTGTGTGTGTGTGTAAAAATGTCAAATGAATCAGGTATATGTGTAGATGTCTACATAAACCAATATATGATGAACCTCAGCATAAGGGATTTGTCTAAATTCCATAACATAATCAAATGTACTTAAGGCTGCACTCAGTGATTTCACTGTAGGTTGGTTAAGCTGTTTCTAAACAAATACAGTTCTTCCCTTCAGTGTGCTTTTTCTTTTACAATGACATGCCCAAAATTAAAAAAAAAAAAAAAGGCTAAAACCTAAACACGATTGACAGAGTAACAAAAAAGCAGCGTTTACACATCTCTGCAACACACTACATATCAGTCAGCTTCTCAGTGTCAGGCTTCACAAGCTCAGAGGTGTATCCTGGAGAAGCACAAAGACTTCTTTAGTGTTCTAAGCTTTTAGATCAACTTTCATTTGAGAGTCATTTTAAAAGTCTTCTTTGATCATGCGATGTCAAAATAAAAACCACTACTCACTCATTCATAATGTCATGACAATTATGTTTTTTATATTCAAAGCAGTTATCTTATAATTCAATATTTTTAAAAAAAGTTTCAATAAGTTGCATCAGGGCAGACAGTGGCAGCACTGTCACCTCACAGCAAGACATTTCTGGATTTAATCCTCTTGGCCAACTGGGGCATTTCTGTGGAGTTTGCATGTCCTCCCTGTGCTTGAATGAATTTCCTCCAGGTTTACGTCAATTGGCTACTCTAATTTGCCCACAGGTGGGAATGTGATTATGAATGGCTGTCTGTCTCTCTGTGTTAGCCCTGCATTAGATTGGTGACCTTTTAAGCATGTACACCAACTGTTGTCCTGAAGACATATCTATTAAACGCTGCTGAAAATCATTATATGTTTCACTGGTTTGTTTTAGTTAATAATAGACTATGGGATTGATTATTTAACACGTTATCAAATTTATGTTCACAAATCTTTACTAATCAAATGGGCCATGGTGCTTTACATTTATTCAACTCGATCCACCCATCCATCCACCCATAACACATTTTTTAAGTAATTACATAACTTCTTGCTTATCAAATGTCAGACTAGCAATATTTGCAGTTATTATTTGAACAATATCAAACTTCATCCAAGTTAAATATGACAGAGGGGTCTTGTGTATCACACACACACACACACACACACACACACACACACACACACACACACACACACACACGCACACTACTATATATAAAATATTTGTTTTTTATGTGCAATATTGAGGGGGCTCTGAGTCCAAGAATTTCATTGCGGGTACTGATGTTTCATTGTTACCTGTATATGACAAATAAACTTGAAACTTGAAACTTGAACTACTAGTCAGCAATTACAACTCCACATTACACAAACAGCTTTTTTGGACATTATTCAACATTTGAAATATGTAAACTATTCCAAGAGCTCATGTTCCTCATAGTAAAATACACCTATACAGCAGACCAATAATTTATCCATATAAGCCTAGATACGTGTTAACCCTCTCTCCCAAAAAAAGCCACTCGCTCATCTTCGTGTTCTGGGTGGAACATCTTGTATCGAGCACAGCACAAAGCACAGAGCGGCTTTGCCCCAGATACAGAGTAAAAATCTGTGTCGGACTGGGAGTCTGCACACCCTCCTCCTATTACTTCTCCTGATGGATAAAAAGTCTACATGACATCTGGGTGATTTTCAGTTACCCCACATTACAAACTGTCATTTTATTACATCTCACACTGATGGTATATTAATAGGGAGCAATATTCTTCATTATAATGACACACTTGTCTTTATCTAGGCTACCCTACTGGGAGCACAGCCTCAGGGAGGCACTATAGAGTGACAATCACACTGCCTACATGTCACTAAATTCAGATAGCATATATTTTTAGGTGTATTTGAAATAAAATCATAATAATATATTATTATAATATCAAGAACAAAGTTTTGGCTGTTTAGTCTTAGTTTCACCTGGTTTTATGTTTGGATCTGGATATAGCTAGATCTGAAAACTATGATGTCATCATGTCAGTGTTTTATTTGTTTTCTTGTGTACTTGTCTGTTTTGTTTTTTCTTTTCCAAATAAATACATGTAGCACGTGAACTCCTCAGTGCCCTTGACGGACAGATTTAGAAAGCAACTCTATTAGAAAATCAGAGATGATGAGGACTTGTAGAGATTAAGGGCGATTATATACAGATTTAATCCTCATCTAGGGACCAGATGCAGATATTTCACCAAAACAAATATTTCCTACTGCAAGAGAATAGTGACGAGGCGTCGCAGAATTAGGACATGACAACTCTTGATTTATTATATACAGAGAAGTCTAATCAGAATATCAGAAATCACCATTTAAATCACAATAAATGTCAAAAAAAAAATAAAAGTCTCTATACACAAGTTGCAAAGAAACCGGTTGTGTCATAATTAATCAGTTATAATAACCCATTCTGTACCACGCATACTGTTATAAAGAACACATTTCTTATTATAATAAATTAATAAACAATTTGAAACGTGTAGACTACTCACATCTGCAAAAATACTATCCAAAGTCTGGAGTCTGACTCTCTGCTTCCCAGAGCCACAGCACCGCTGTATCAGTGGATCAGTGCGTGGCCAGCTGTTGGTGAGAGGCAGCCAATCAGAACGAGAAGCTGCTGTGTGACTCCGCCCATAACATGTACAGCGGAGTGAAAAGCTTGTTTTTTTATTATTATAATTTTTTTTTTTTTTTTTTTACCGTAATGTCCACTAGGTGGCGACGGCGCTGTGCAGAGAAAAAAAACATGTGCCCTGGTACAAAAACTTAAACTCGGGTGCCTATGTTCTGGATTTATGTTGTTCAGGCACCACTTCAGCTCTTTTCTTTGACTAACAAATATCAAATACATTAATTATGCGTGATTTATATGGTGTGTACATCAAATTATCATCATGGATCTGGACACACTTGACCCTGCGTCATGAACATGGTGGAAACAATTCAATGTCATTTCTTTAAAAAGTGTATAATAAATGTGATAGGGCAGAAAAACATGCTGAAAGCAAGAGAGGTGTCATCTGAGTTTCTTTATAGTTGTGAGTTTGTGTATGATTTGTAAAGGACAGTGAACTGTCAAAACAGAGCAGACTGTCACACCGGGAAGAAGCCATTTCCCACCGTATTTGTGTTATGTTCTTTTAAAGGGGATAATGTACTCTTGGAAGGCCCAGTGCTTGTTAAGGGTGAGAGGCATGTTGTGAAGCTCAACACACAGTACATTGTTGCAGTCACTCATTGAGCCAGTTATCATACCCCTGCTACACTATGATCACGTGAAGCTCTTCGACCAGTTATGTACATACTCTAAGACATTTTCTGTCTCTGTGCGCTTGCTGGATCATCTCTGCCTCGGTGTTCTGGTAGCTCATATTTTACAAATAAAACACTGCACACAGCTTTAGTATTTTATTACAAATTTTAAAAAATGTAATCAAACTGGATCACTGTACATAAAACAAATAACCTATATATGCATGTGTGTGCACCAACATGTGCCTTTCAAGTCTTTCGTGATGACACTCAGTTTGAAAATGTACAAATACAGAATTAGCTGACATTACAGCATGGGTTCTCAAGCTTGTGAGATCTTCTTTACTGTGGACACCGTTTCAGCTAATTTAGTTATAATATAGGTCATATAACTTGATTTATAAAGTATTTATTATCATTCATTCATGTTCTAAACCGCTAAATCCTAATTAGGGTCACGGGGAGGCTGGAGCCCATCTCAGCTGACCCTGGGCAAAGGTGGGGTACACCCTGAACAGCTCACCATACCACTGCAGGGCAAACACACATACAGCAATTCAAATTATTATTATTATTATTACTATAATAATAATAATAATAATATTTTATAAAAAGGTGAAGAATAGTCTGATTAGTTATCAACATTTCATTAAACTTCATTCTGAGGTTATTTGCACATCACAGCACAGTACAGTCACATCCATCACACTAATCATGATAACAGATGTAATCTGGCCTATACACGAGACATTAGTAGTAACACTGTTTAAACCATAAACAAGAGTTACTTCTCCACCAAGCCAGCAATCCCTATATGAACCAAAATGTCAAAAATCGTCCTCTCTCACAATGTTAAAGATTCCTTTCAAAATACCTGTATCCTGAATTTGATCTGGATCATCTCCAAAAACTCCTTATGCAAAACTTACCTCTGGTAGAAATTTCATAAAAATACACAACACAACTTTTTGAGTAATCCTGCTAACAAACGCACAAACACTGTGGGTAAATTATGTCCTCTATTTTGTCTGTTTATTTAGACAGCATGGTCATAGCCAGAAACGGCACAGTGCAATAGTCTGCAATTATTTATATTTTGAACTTTTAAAATGGAGACACTGAACAGAAAGGTGAGAACCCATGCATTACAGCGTGATGCAACATCCACGGTAATATAATAGGCACTTAGTGCTCAGTTCTCAACTTAATTTGTAAACAGTACACCCTGTTAGAGTTAAAAACAAAAAACAGGTAGAAGCCCACTATCCCAATATTAAAAATTAGAATCATTTAAATACACCAAATGCTTTTTGGTCATGTTGTTTTGGTATGCTTTGTGTGGAAGACATCCACTGTAGTTTCATGACATTCTCTCAGGTCATAATCACAGTAGCCAATGTAGAAACGACCCTTAAATGAAACACACACACAGTTGCATGAACCTTTCAAATTATATAACCAAAAGTGTGTCGTTTAATGTGGGTATTACCTTGGGTTTCTTGAAATAATCAAGCCCTCTGCCGATCTTGATAATCCAACCATTATCGAACCTGAGCAATTAAACCATTGCTTAATAATTTCACTTCATTATACAGAACATATTTTACAAAAACAGAAGTGTTTAATTGTTGATTATTTACTTACTGCTATTGTTTCAGTCATTGCTTGGGCATTTTAAAACATGCTTCACTAGGGGAAAGCCATAACACAGTCTTTCATGTCATCAGTATTACCTGATTTCCCGGTCATGAATAGTGGAGGAGTATTTAATGTCCAGACAAACATCCTGACTCTGCAAAGACTGGCAAATTTCTGCCAAGGCACTCTCTTGCTGGGAGGCGCTATCCTACACAAATAACAATGTATTTTATTACAGCTCCTATAATACTTAGTACTGTACAGATCTCAAACTGATACACAAACAAGGCAAGACTCACTTCATCTTGTGAGGTCAGGAGATTAATCTTCTTAACATTACATTTAGCCTTTATCAGCATTTCACAAAAACGCAGAAAGTTATACAGCTGCAGGGTAAAAACATAGAATACTTTATGATTTAATAAACAGAAAATAAATATTGTGCATTAGAGATTTAGACTTTTTTTTTTGTCATTGTCACCTGGTGCACATGGCGGATATAAGGGTCCTCAACCCAGACTTCAGTAAGTCTGTCTCTAATGTATGGCTTGAAAAGGGTCTCATAGCTGAAACCTGTGGCACTGTCAGAAATTTTTATTTGCTCATGGTATTTCCCTTCTAATGCAAAAGAATAAGCAAAGAAAATCTTATAAGTAGCAAGTAACCAAGCAATATTCCTAAAATATTCCCCAAGCATGCATCATTATTTTACCTTCTTTCACTTTGTTTATGTGGACTTTTATCTGCTCAGCTCGATCCATGTAACCCTTGATCTTTTCTCTGTAATGGACTTTTTTGGATTCATCCTTTATCGCTGGAAAAAGGCAGGTTAGGACAGCAAAATAGAGTTTTTAGTGACATCAATAGTCTCAAAACCCTCAGCAAAAGAAAAGTGAGAAGAAGAAGAAGAATGACAGTTTTCCAAATTTAACACACTTTCTAATAATTTTTTTTAGTTGGTGTTGTTTTTTTGAAAAATTGCCTGGGATTTTTGTAAAGATTAGGTTGGGTAAATAACCAGCCGAACCAGTAACAGAGTAACAAAGAAGGATATGAAGATAAAAAATTATTTCAATCTCATTTTTTTGTTCAATTTTATTTATTAGATTTTACATTAAGTTCAAGGGGCAGTGGTGGCCCGGTGGAAGGGTGCTGGATTACTGATCCCAAGGTCGGGGGTTCAAGCCCCACTCTCAATGGGTTGTCATGTTTGGCTGATGTTTATGGTTTAAAAGGGCTTTTATTTACCTTTCAGCACGTCTAGAAGAAGCTGAATGCCCTCCTGGTAACACACAAGAGATTCCTGAAAGCGTGAACCCTGATCAAGCTCCACAGCTCTCTTCAGTACAGACACGGCGGATGTTTCTATTCCAGGGAGGCAGTTCTGTGCCATGACTGTCTATCCTGGGCAGATATTATTACAAGACTTGAGTCCCACAGGTAACAATCACATTGGTCCTACTAACCAGGTAAATAACACAACAACAACAACAGGTTAGGTCGCATTATACATCTCAGAGTCGCTGTATCTGTTTAAAATCAAGAGATGAAGTTAAAACGCCCAAACGGAGCACTTCCTGACGTTCATGTTTTGTTGATCTTCTTCTTTGAATTGAGGCGGTTGAACAGCCGTCGTTATGGTGAATTACTGCCACCTACAGGACGGTGTGGCTACAGCTATCAAGAAATTTTCAGCTTATCTAATCTAGATTTTATTTATTTATTTATTTATTTTCATATACTGTATAAATCCTGCAAGGGATATTTGGCTCTGCATTTAATCCATCCAAAGTGAGCACACACACACACGCACACACACACACACACACACACACACATGCGTAAACGGTGAGCACACACACATTCGGAGCAGTGGGCTGACACACCATTGCAGCGCCCGGAGAGCAGTTGGGAGTTAGGTGCCTTGTTCAAGGTCACTTCAGCCATGAAGACGGAGGAAGGGAAGATGCTGCTCACTCTTCCCACCAGCGACCTTTTGGTCCCTTGACAGGGGCCTGGGTTTGAGTCCCAGGCTCAGGTGTTTCTGTGTGCAGTTTGTATGTTCTCCCCATGCTTGTCTGTGTTTCCTCCGGGTACTCCGGTTTCCTCCCACAGTCCAAAGACATCCATATTAACCTAATTGGCTGTTCCAAAAATTGGCTGTAAAAAAAGAAATTGCCCTTAGGAGGGGATGTGAGTGTAAATGGTTGTGTGTGTGTGTGTGTGTGTGTGTGTGTGTGTGTTTTGCCCTGCGATGGTCTGGCAAGCTGTTTGCCCAGTGTCGGCCACGATAGGCACCAGCCTCCCCGTGACCCTTTTTTTTTTTTTTTTTTTTTTTTTTTTTTTTTTTTTTACCCTTTCCTTTCCCCCCCCCTCCCCAACCAAACAGCAAGCTTCTTTCTTTTTTTTGCTGA
>JBCNYH010000012.1:41756466-41773970 GCA_039654325.1 Tandanus tandanus
CAGCAAAGAAATCTTTCTCACTTGGGATCTCTCGATATTCACCATGGCCTTTAGAAATCCATTCCTAAGAAGAAAAACAATAAGTGTTCACATAACTTTATTACTGATTATTAAGCAATTATTGAATGAATTCACAACTTGCACTGGTGTACTGATTCGGGAAGTCACGATGCAAGTGCCGTGACTTCAAAAACGTGAATCAGATATAATTTGGGGTGGAAATCTGGATGCATTGTTTACAATTTTTTGCATGATTTGCACAGGGGCCGCTGTGGCCTAATGGTTAGAGCAGCGGGTTTGGGACCGAAAGGTCGCTGGTTCGATTCGCAAACAAGCAGAAAAAAAATGTGTGGCAGTGGGGGGAGTGAGCTGCACCTTCCCTTCCTCCACATTCATGGCTGGAGTGCCCTTGAGCAAGGTACCTAACACCCAACTGCTCTCCGGGCGCTGCTATGAGTAGCAGCCCACTGCTCCAAGTGGGAGTGTGCTCACTTTGGATGGGTTAAATGCAGAAGTCAAAATTTCACTCGAGGACTTAATACAGTTTAAAAATAAATAAATAAATAAAAATCAAAATAACTCAAATTGGATTTATTCCAAGTTAAATTTTAGTAGAGAGCTGGTGCTTTTAGTATTTTGAAATGTTTATATTTAGATTGATCCCTCCACTGTTCTCTTAACTACACTACCAGCAGCAGTATGCATCTGATTGTTAGCAATGCATTGAGATGTGTATCACATCACCTCAGTGATGAAGACACACAACCCTAGACCAGGATGTATCTCGCCTCTTGCCAAATATCTGCGGGGATTGGCCCCAGCTCACCTGTGACCCGCAATAGATAATTTTAAATGGATGGTTGAATGCAAAGATGGATGGGAAAAATGACAAATAATTTAAAACAGAATAGGGTTTCCTTAACTAATTAAATAATACAGTATTTAAATGATACAGTATTGTAGACAGCTTTAATAGTTTCCCAGAGATAACAGACAGACTGTCAGGATGCTGTGCTCAACACAAAATGGGTCCTTACTTTGAATGACACTTGGCAAATTTTTGCCCCAGGGAATAAAACAATATAAACTACCTTACAACACATATGATGCTTCTGTATCTTTGGGTGCTCACCTGCTTTTGTTTCTGGGCTTTCTTAAGAGCCTCCAGCCTCCTTTGCTTGAGACACTCAAGTTCATCCTCATCCATATGCTCTAGCTTCTCCAGCTCAGCATCAATCTGCTCCTCAACAAAGCGTGCGGAGTGCAGCATTTGCTGCTCCAGCGCCTTTGCTACGATGTCCATTGACTGATTGGCCATTTCTTCTTTCTGTGTAAAGTGACACATGAAAAGTTTATACGACAGTGATGTAACAATACTCAGCACTCGTGTTAGTGCCAGTGAGATTTACCTTATTTTCTGACCCACTGAGGTATTTTATGTCATGAACAATGATTCAAATACTAAAAGCCCTCACCCCAGATGCTTCACATGCAGAGAGATGACAAATTAAATGAAAAGCTGTTGGCCTACTGCTATACACCATAAAAGCACTTGTTGACTTGTTAAGATTATGATGACTCATCTGACTGTGTGTATAAAAAACCAGCTATTTCCCCCTTGCGTGTCTGTAGACCAGCAGCAGAACTCTGCTCATCATTTAAATGGGGGTTTATGACTCATAGCCCTATAACAACAACTCTTTGTCTATGGACAGTAATTGCTGACACACTGCTCACATTCAGCATTGTCATTCTCGGTCACCTAAAGAACAGCTGCTGTTTTGTGTTTTATTTAAACTTATATAGTGCATAAATGAGCCTTTTGGTCATTACACACTTTGGACCCCAGTTGTCAACTCTATTCACCAAGAGAATTTAAATGTTGCTTTAGACATTGCTGCTTTTAAAAACACGACTTTGTGACTGAAGCCGCCACCAATTTTTTTCGCTCCATCTTATTACAAACTCAAGGTCAGCTGATCTTGCTCAGCATTTTATGTGTGACCTATAGCAGCACAATACAGGGGGGGTGTTTGCAAGTCAGATGTGCATAAATCATTATTTAACAGTTCAATTTTCACCAATTAAAAGTAATTTAATACAAATCATCATTCCTCCACTATACTACTCAACCTATACAACTAAATATTGATATCTTTATAAAAGCTTTTAGAGCTATTTCCACATGTGCTCTCTCTCTCTCTCTCTCTGTTAGCATGAGACCAGGTTTGGTTCTCCGAGCTACTAATGTCATCTTTAATCCCTGGAGTCTCACTCTGTCTGGCTCTGTACGTCTCCTAGGAAACCAGCCTACAATATACAATGAGGAAATCTTCTTGTTAAATGAGGAAATATCTTGTTAAAACAATAAACTTTAAGTTATAACGTTACACTGATCCGTTTTTCTCTTTGGGGAGTGACAGCAATGTTGCCTGTCGGATCCACCCTTCTATCCGAACAATGAGCAGCGCGAGGACCTTAACCTGCGCAGCTGTTGCTATGTTTATATAATTAGTCCGGCTAACCCATATTTACCACACATTTGAAAGCAAAATGAGCCTTTCAGCGGCTAAAACTATACGGTATGGACAAATAATCAGTTGGGTGATATTACGGTGAGGTACTTCAGTTGTCCGTACAATGTTTTATTAGCGGCAGCGGCGGCTGTGTTGTTGAAGCTAACTCGCTAACCGGCTTAAACATCACTCGGCATGAAATAAAAGCCGGATAAACAATATCACCTCTCCATTACAAGAAATGCTGGTGTACAGCTCAGGAGAACTTAATACCTTCAATAATTATATCACACAAAATACAGAAATCCTTACCAGAGTCCGTTAACTAACTTACCGGTGTTCGGCGCGCGCGGCTCGGTGATGGCGGCACAATGACGCAGTGGGCTCGACAAATCCCATAATGCCTCGCGCGGGATACTTGCCAAGAGGAGCTAGGTTTCCTGTCACATGGCACATGATGTGGAGATTTTGCCAGCTCGTTAAATAAGACAAGCCAAACACGTCAATAATAATAATAACAATAATAACGATAATAATAATAATAAAAATAACAACAATAATAATAGTGATAATAATAATAACAATAATAACAATAACAACAACAACAATAATAATAATAACAATAATAATAATACTGATAACAACAACAACAATAATAATAACAATAATAATAACAAGAATAATAATAATAATAATAATAATAATAGCACAACCTTGGTCATTGAAAAGGCTTGCCAACACAAGCTAACAGCTGTAACCAGGTAACATCCTGCTCTGAACCCTCAGCCTGCAGTAAGGCCGCCCCATGTATGTGGAGAAAACAGGTCTAGCCCACTGAAAAATACTAATAAATCATATTGATTTTTTTTATTTAAAACCCTGGCAGTTCAATGGTCACTGTCAGTATATGAAGCAGACACAGACACCCAAGCACTAAACAGATGGTGTAAGCTGAAGCGGCCTGTGGTTTGTTGGTAATGTTTAAGAGCAACAGTATGACTATTCTAATTGTACTTCCACAGTATTCTAACACAGAATTTCCATAAGTTTGAACAACATGATACTTCTGTTCAAGCTTATTTTCACATCGGGCTGCCTACCTGCACCTACATCCTGAAGACTTCTGAGAGAGAGAGAGAGAGAGAGAGAGAGAGAGGTGTTAAGAGGATGTGTTAAACCTGAAAGCATTATTACAGGTATGTGCTGTAATCATATGAATCATAACTAAAACACATTTAAAACAAATATAATAACACTAATATATACTAAACAAAATGGTAACCTAAATAATCTTTTGCTTAATTATAAAACTACAATTATCAACATTACTCATCTAAGTTCCTTCAAGCCAATTGAGGAAAAGGGAAAAAGCACTTCCATAATGTAACACTGTACATAAAGCAGCTCTTAATTCGCACTAAATGTTAAAATGCTAAATGTAAGCACAAACAGATTACTTTAGACAAACAAACAAACAAATAGATAGGCACTATTGAGGAAAAAAAATATCAACCCCTGTTAAAAAAAATGGATTCACCACATTTAGAGGATTTTCTCTTTTTACTTTGTAGCAAATCAACAAAATGGATGTGATACAAAACTTTTATGATTTTTATTTTAAAAAAGATTTTTGCTTTGCAAAAAATACATCAAATAAATTAAATGATTTTCGCTTTTTTTTCTTGATCAAATAGGGAAACAATTAGGAATCACTTAATTTTGAGGAGAAAATTATCATGATGCTTCTAAAATATAGCTTAATGAATAATAGCCAAAAAAAGTACACATTTTCTCACATGCTTCTGGGAAACTTGATCATGATGATCCACGCTGTTGATTTAAAAATTTTTTATATATTCAAATGACTGGGTTGTCAGTGAAATTAAGATCACCACCTAAGTTCCTCTCCACCATTGTTAATGTTGATATAGTGTAAGTCCTGCCCCTCTCTTGATTTTGATTGGTCGGCAAGAGAGAAGCGACCTTGTTGAGCTCAGTGGCGTTCAAAAAGTTGAATTATTTTCATCTTAAAGCACTGTGAGTGCAGTGTGTGTGTGGGGAAGTGCACTGAGGGCATTTTTCTGCCATGTCTGCGTGAGTGCCGTCAATACTGAGCTAAACAGGAAATGTATTGAAAATAGTCATCAGCACTTGTGTGGTGTATACAAGTCCCAACTTCTTTGTGTGTGTTAGAATCATTATTTCTACATAAATTCCCTGTATGTACTGTAATTGTACACAATAATCTGATAATATTATTGTTATGTACAATTACAGTATATAGAGGGAATTTCTATAGAAATAATGATTTAATTGTACATAACAATAATCTGTACATATTGCAATTCTATTTAACACTATGTTTATTGCATGTTAAATCAACATCTGTTCAAGGGATGTGGTCGGTCACATCATCTTTAAATGACTTGGATAAAAGCTGTGGGCCAAGTGAGATTCTGTATAAGGGTAGTTCTGAATTTGGCTGTTTTTTGATGGTGGAAATCACACGTTATTTACTGCTTATTTGCCAGTTCATCTGATAATTTGAACAGAATTAATATATTTTTAGAAAATTTCAGAACTAGAAAGCTTTATAGATCTAATAAAGAAAAAAATTACATGTTTCAGTAATGAGCACTTTTATATTCCTAAAATAAATATGTCCTGTATATGTGGAATTTATTTCACATTGGAAGTTTCTCTGGCCCAAAAGATTTGACAAAACCTGCAGAGTAATGTTTTCAGCACAGCACCCAGACTTGTACACATCTCGGGGACTTATAGTTTAAAAGTTATTAACGGATCACCAAGTGTCAAATAAACAAATTTGCATGAATTAATAAGAGCAAATATCCAAATTTATTAACAAATAAAAAAAACATACAAATGGTGTCACAGCTTCAGGTCTTCAGGCACAGGTCAGTCATTTGAGACAGATTTTGCTGACCAAATAGATTTCCAGGCCTTCCCTTTTATGTAATCGTGGCAGAATAAAATAACACAACAGGTGCACTATGAGCAGATTATTAACTTTCATCATGTAATTTTGTGACAACAATTCTTTTTTAAAAAAACATACATCCAGATCTGCTTAATTACAAAGTGTTCTGGAGATGAAAGCTTTTATAGGCTACCCAAAACTCCATGCTGGTCTATGAGCTTATTATACAGATACATGATGAAATGGTCTGAAAATCTGA
Organism: Tandanus tandanus; assembly: GCA_039654325.1. Classification (NCBI taxonomy): domain Eukaryota; kingdom Metazoa; phylum Chordata; class Actinopteri; order Siluriformes; family Plotosidae; genus Tandanus; species Tandanus tandanus. The sequence goes on from JBCNYH010000012.1 coordinate 41,762,183, forward strand.
AAAGGACTTTGGCAAATGATTAATCACAATTATATTACTCTTCATTTCTCTCTCGTACACAAGACAATGTTGTAAACATTATATACACAAACAAATAAAAGAATATTTAGAAATATTGTCATCTACATACATGTAGTTATCTACATAACACACTTACAAAAAATCTGGCACTTGAGAGTTACAAAATGCTAGTATTTTAGTCAAACCTTAGGCTTGACCTATTTTAGAGGAAGAATCCTCAGTCACCCCTTACTTTGCTACCATGTTTGCCATATACTTCTGGTGTTAGTATAGCACTCATGAAATAGATCTGAGCAGCCAAGGTAAAACATTCACACAGTTCCTCAGAAATGGCATGTTGACATCAGGATAGTTTTTGAAGATCGTATTACGACCGTGCTAAAAATTTGGTGTTCTTCTGTACTCAAACATCGCAAACTATTGCAGATATACTGTAATGTCCTCGTCATACAACTGTGTGTCTTGGTGCTACAAAAATAATCTGGTGTTGTAACAATACAAATTGCTGCTGAAAATGTAGTGGTTTAACCCCAGCTACACGATTTCTTCATGTCCTTGGAGAAAGGCTTCATACAAAGGAAGAGTGCAGTCATACAACAGCAACAGGGAGATATATAGAAGCAGCCACCAGTGTTGAATCTTGCCTCATTAATCTCCTGGTGAGAGGGCAGGTTCGAGCTGTCACAGTGTCAGAAGCAGGAACATACTTCACGAATGCTTCTATGTGATTTTCAGGGTGCTGCCATAGGTCTGTTGTACCACCACCTGCACATTGTCCAGTATAAAATCAAAGGCCATGCTCCACACAGACTCCACTGACTGCTGCATCAACCTGACAAGAAGCAAAGAAATGAAGAGAAGATCCATACTGAGCCACCCTCAATATCAGGGACAGGAAAGACAAAAGCAGTAGTTCATCAGAAGGCAGAGATTTTACCTCTTCATGTATTTAATGACCAGGTCAAGTTTCTCCAGGTCTTTGTTTTCAACTAGCTCTGTGCAATACTTCACCACTTGCAGAATGTCCTCTTCCATAGGCTCTACAGGGTGAAATCATCTGTATAATCAACAATCTTACATCTTAACTACTCAGTTTAGAAGATTAAAATAAGACTGGTCTGATTATCTGGCCAAAACTGGAACAAATGCATGTTTACAACCGGGAAATTGTAACGCATGATTCATTCCTTTACCTGAAATAGTAGTAACCCACTCCCGCAACAGGGCTCTGACATCGCTGAGTTCAAAAGCTCCAGCTAGGGTTGGGACAGGCCGAGGAGTGAATTTGGACAGCACTTCAGGAACTTGGTGGCTCAGAGAGGATGAAGGCGGTCCATTCTCAACCTAATTCAGATTAAAATCATGAAAACAGGTGGAATGTGAAATAAATACATCTGGTACATACTACATGGGAATGGCACAATCTGATTGGTCCACGATCTCCGGACTAAAAATCATTAGTCCAAGTGGATAATGCTTGAATCAAAATGATGGACAATGACGGTTTGTAACAGTTCCTTACAGCAAGCGGCATCTTCCCTGAGGCCTGTAGGGCTTCACACTGGCCCATAAAAATCACTTTTTGATTAAAAAATACAACAACAAAAAAACACATGTTCCTAACATCAAATAGTTTGATTACAAATGTCTTTGTCAAATGACAAATTGCCTTTCATGCAATAAGTCTAAAATTACTAGAACAGCCATGCAGCTAGGGTTAAAGGCAAAGACAACACTTGTTAAAATCTAAACTCAATATTAAAATCTGTCTGTGTGCAAAATCATAGACCGAAAGCTTCTATTTTAACAATTTTCTGAGTGATTTTGTTAAAAACTGAGTTGTAGAATGATGTCATCAAGCCCCAAGTTAACAAGAGGAGTATGGTTTTACTATATGACGAGTTTCCCACTGCACATGTAATGGTTTTAATCTAAACCTTTTAACACCTTCAACACAATTCTGTCAATAAACAGTGTGAATGTACCAAACTCCTGTACTTATACACGTTAACTTGGGCATCGATGACATCATTAGGAGATTTGGTTTTCAAATAACATAAAATTGCACACAGAAAGAATAGAATTAACCTTTAACAAGTGTTGTCTTTGCCTTTAATATGCTAACCTGTTGTTAACCTTAAGTATCTGCACTACAGTGGAATCTTGGCCAGCATTTACGCTTAATGCATCACTGCCACTGGCAATAAGAAACAGAGGTGATTGCTGATAAATTCACATTGGTTGGGGGTAAAAAAAGTTTCATTTCAAATTTTGTTGCTTTTTGTGGAATAACTCCAGCATGAACAGAAGAGCCAGCTGGCTAGGGTTAGCTTTTAGCCTTCCACTGATTCAGCTCAGAGCACACAGAGCTCACCTAACCAAGTCTGTCATGGTTCAAATGTGTATTTAAAAATATATACATAAATAAATTAATTAATAATATTAATAATAATAATTATATTTATGTTATCAGCAGGGTACACACTGAGTTTATCTTCACTTTACCTAACACTTTTCATCATCCGTTTTTCACATGCATGATCTTCCTCAGAGACAGACAAACATCTGTTCAGTGAAGGCTGCCGAGAAAAAAAGCTGTGCACCGAGGGCGTTTTTATGCTGAAGGAAACTCCTTCAACACTAAGCTACAGAGAAAATTTATTAAAAATATGCACTAGCAGCACAAAAACACATCTGTTGGACACGAGCCCTAATTACTGAATTTTTGATGGAGGAAAAAAAAAAAAATACCCTAAATTGACTATTCAAGAACTGTTGTTGTCTGCTGTTGCTGTCAGTTTACCAGTTTGTTTGGGCTTATTTTGCCTATGAGGCCTGTAGCCCGCTAAGAGTAAACGATCTTGTATAATTAAAAATCTTTGTATAATTAGAAATTTTTGGTGGCATGGTGGTGCAGTGGTTAGCACGTTCGCTTCACAGCAAGAGGGTCCCAGCTTAGAATCCCAGGCTCGGGGCATTGCTGTGTGTAGTTTGCATGTTCTCACCGTGCTTGCATGGGTTCCTCCGTGTCCTCCCACAGCCCAAAAACATGCACAGTAGGCTGATTAGTGGTTCCAAATCACCCCTAGGTGTGAGTGTGAATGGCTGTAGGTGTGTCGGCCCTGCAATGGCCTCGCAAACTGTTCATGGTGTACCCCGCCTTCACCCAGAGTCAGCTGAGATGGGCAGCAGCCTCCCTGCGACCCAAATTAGGGTTAAGCAGATTAAAAAAATTGAATGAATGAAATTATTGAATGATGTGTTTAACAATCCAGTGAATGTGGATATAATAAAACAGTTATTCCACTCACTCAATCGCTTTGCACATGGCCGAAAGCTACGTGCCTTGCCAACTATCCAATCACATATGACTCAAATTCATGGAATAGCTATTAATTATCTACCTCGCAAAAACACAGGACAGTGCCTGGATTAAAACAGAGGACAACTTACAGTTTGCCACAATCACAGAGTCCTAAATCACAGAGTGTGACATTCTAGAAATTCAAAGTATTTTGTGTCCCCCCCCCCCCATTAAACGCAATCAGTCACCTTAACCCGCATGAGCACTGAACACATCAAATTACACCTTAATAGAGCTACACCAGAGCTAAGCACCCACGCAAAATTCTCTAGGTCCCGCAGAAATCGCATGGTGCACATGTGTTGCCCCATGTAACAGTGAGAAAGTGAAAATGCAGTATTTCAAGTGCAGACCTACCTTGAAACTAGAGACGGCTTCTTTGCCTTTCAACAAGAGTGGGATGGTTTTGGAGGGACTGGATTTTGCAGGACTGTTCCCTGGGATAAGTCTCTTCAAGGGACTAGTGCCTTTCTTGACAGGACTGGCATTTTTCCTCTTGTAGCGTCGTTTTGTCCTGCCGACTGCAGTCTGCTTCAGGTGGAGGAGTGGGTTCCTCTGCTCCACAACTAACAGAATGTAGTAAGTAATGAGTAGGATGATTGGCTAAAGTCGTATAATGCACTCTCTTTGCTAACTCACAATACCTTGAGCCTGAGTATTTTCTCTGCGCCTGTAAGCAGAGCGTAGCTCCTCCTGTAATTCCCTTGGTAGTGCTGCAAAAACTTCTGGATCCACCTGTTGAAAAAACATAAAAAGAAACCTCTATACCAAACATTTGCAACATTATATATGCAATATTATTCCACCATATACATCTGACTTTGGAATGAAATTCTGACAAATTCTGCTCAAAGATACCTGAGAGAAGTCAGGAAGTTCCAGTATGATGCCTGTGCTGCTTGCTTGCCCAGGCTGGTCAGGGAGGTGAAGCAGCACAGAGGATGCTACAGTAACAGTTTGCTGGGATGTTGCTGGGTGAAATGAGGTATCTGCTACCGGCTTGTGGCTCCATGCTTGCTCCACCTGTTCTCGCAAATCTGGAGGTAAAGCATCCAGCACAGAGCGATCCACCTGAAGAAACCAAGACAGACCACTGGGAGTTCTTGTGAAAGTGGATGAACTGTTGAGCAGTTATCAACATAATGAGCTACAAACAGGATATGACGTTATAACCTGAGAGGGAGACGGCACTTCTATGCTGAGGTTGAGGTCAGTTCGACAGTGGCTGGGTGGGCGTGTGGTAGAAGGTCCCCCTTTACTTGTCCCAGGCATCGAATCTGAAAAAGTATAAGAGGTTGTTGCAGGCGAGGAAATCTCCTTCTGATTGGAAGACATTGTAGACATATCATCTGAAAACAAAACGGAAGAGAAATGAGTCTACTGATCAGTCAAGGTCAGGCTTTAATGACATACACCCTATGCATTCACACAGCAGCCAGACCTGTTTTTTGAACGTCTTTGCTATGGTTGAGCATGGGCCGTTTATTTGTGAACAAGTCTCTGATAGTGCGAGAGCGTGATAGGGCAGTGTCTGAGTGTGAGCTCTCCAGCAGGTGCACCTGCAGTCCCACTCCTCTCATGTCTATAACAGCAAGCTTCATGGCACGGAAGAGCTTAATGACCTCAGCTGCTATGAGCTGACCGCAGTCTGTGGGATGAGGTAGCAGCACAGACCTGCAGAGGAAGAGCAGTAATACTCGGATATCACCCTAAAACAAATGAACAACAGAAAAAAAATAACAACTGAATGTATAATATATATTTATAAACAGTCGAAAGTTAATTTTAGGTCACCTTGCCAGGTTATCACAAATGCCATGGCCTCCGTATTTAGCAGGCTCCACAGGAGCACCTGCTTTTCGCATCATGACTTTCAGGATAATTCGGCGACCTCGAAGGCCTGCTCCATGTAATCTCTTCTGTACCTCCATAGACAGGTTAGTCAGAAATATTTCCGCTTCCTCCGTCTAAAACGATATAATACAAAGCAGAGAATAAAAGAAAAGCTAGGGAAAGAGTTTAAGCAAGAGAGAATGACAGAAATTTAAAGGTGAATTAACTCCAGGTCTGATCTCACCTTCGTAAAGCGGATGTTGTAGTTCATCTCCGCAGACACAGACTTCCTTTCCTTCTCACTGCGCACTGGTCGGTCATCCAGCCCTCTGCAGAAGCGGAACAGAGTTTGTCCTGTCCGTGAGCCAAACTCCTTTTGCAAGCGTACAATGGACAGCTGCTGCAGGTCTCCACAGGTAGTCACAGCAAGAGAGGCTAGCTTACTGCTTATCGAGCGTCCCACTCCTTCACACAAAGCAAACACCCACACATGATTGTGATTAATAAACTGAGATCATATGCACAGAAAGGGACTTCATATATCCATAGTGCATTTACCAGGAAGTCTAGTGACAGGCTGGTCTCTGATAAAGTCATCCACTTCCTCAGGTCTCAGAAAACACTGGCCATTTGGTTTTGCTTTCCGGGTTGCCATCCTAGCCAAGAGGATGTTGGAACCTGGTGAGAAACATGAAGCATCATATTATTAATGCCTAATCATAATTTTAATAGAATTAAAAACAAAGCAAACACTGAGAGGGATTTAATATTCATTAGTTTCGAAAACCCTGCTCACTCATGCCGATGGAGGCACAACAGCCAGTCCTCTCCCTGATGTCTGCACGGATGGCAGCGGCCAGCTCATCAGGAGTGACCCCCAGCTCTGTCAGGAGGGATGTTGCATCCAATAAGGCCTCGTCACAACTTAGAGCCTCAATGTTATAAGTATAACTACAAAAACAGAGTAAGCATGTATTACAGAGAACTGTAAAACTGTATGTTGATACTGTCAGAGTCATGAGTTAAGACTGTACTTTATACCTGGCCAGAGTTTCATACATTGCCAGTGCCACCTCTTTATATGCATGGAAATCATATGGGACTGACTGCAGCTCAGGACATAGCTGTTTGGCATGACCAAAAAACATGCCGTTCCTCACGCCAGCCTGCCTGTAAGGACACATTCATCTTTACATACATGCAGTAATAAGCATGTATTCTTATACTACTGTACACTGCATACAGTGAAGTTACTGTTGTATTCTTTCTGGAATCCAGTGAAACATTGGTAAAAAATTTTTTTTTTAGAGTACCTGGCCTCATAGCTACAGGAAGCAATCTCAGCCATAGACAGAGTAGCCTGGTCATGCTTCACGTCGCTACTGCTGGTGTCCTCAGTCTCTGGAGAAGGTGTCAACTCAATGTCATCACCTGTTTTTTCCAAGAGATCAGATAGCAAAACAATTATGAACACATCCTACAAACAGAAAGAAACATCTATCCCAAACCCTGATTTCAGCATGAGGCCCATCTCCTCTTTACTACTGAGTGCCAGTACTCTGCTGGCCGCTGTCGTGTCCATTACAAAAAATTCCTAAAAGTCTCCACGCAATCATGCAAGGTGAATCAGCTTAACACTGCGCTGCTGATAAAAAAAATCATGATAAAAATATCCGAGATTTTATTTTTAGGCCATATCACCCAGCCCTAATATCACTGAAGGGAAAACATACACAGTCAACTACATCTATGCTGAACTTGAACAAACAGAAAAAAAAAATCACCTTCTCTCTGTTGGTTCCGCTTTCTCTTATAGTACTGGAACTCCAGTTGGGGATTAGCACCAGGACGCTGAGCAACAATTCCCCGACCACGATTACTAGTCACAGCCACTGGTTTCCCTGGAATGAAAGGAGTACACATGAAATATTGCGACACAAGAAATATAGCAACATAAACAATTCCACTACAATCAGTATGTGCAGTATAATACAGTGGGTATAGAAAACAATAATCCCCTTCACAATAATTCTGTTGCTTTGCAGCCTGAAATGAAGACACAAACACACACAAAAAAAAACATTTTCAAGATGAATACACTGTAAATGCTCCTTATAACGGCCAAGTGAAAGGTATAAACAATTCAGGGGAAAAAATAAAATAAATTTTTAAAAAATGACTGAGATGGTTAAAGGATCAAACCCCCCTAAATTTAACTATTTGGCCTCAATGACAAATGATATATCTGGAGGAAGGCCAATACAGCTTACCATCCAGAGAACACCATACCTACAGTACAGCATGGAGGTGGTAGAATCCTGATGTTAGGGTGTTTCTCTGAAGCAGAGACTGGGTTACTTGTCACAATAGAAGGAAGAATGGATAGGAAGAAATACCATCAAATTTTTTACTTCTTGCCAGAAAGTTATCGGTGGAGAGAAGCTTTACCTTCCAACATGACAATGACCTGATGTTGACCACACAGTGGCTGAAGGAGAAAAAAGTGAATGCCATTGCCTGGCCTAGTCAGAGCCCAGACATAAACCCTAATGAAAATCTGTGGAACAGTTCAATAAAGAAGAGTGGGCAAGTATGGCACATTCTAAATGTGCAAAGTTGGGAGAGAAGTATCCCAACAGACTCATGGCTTCAATCAAAATAAAAGGTGGCTCAAGAAAGTACTGACACAGGGGGGATTCTGTTGTTTTTGGGGTTTTTTCTGCACTATGACAATTATATATTTCACTTGGCTGTTATAAGTTGCATTAAGTAAAATGGAGACCATTTTGTGTGTGTTCATTTTAGGCTGCAAAGCAACAAAATGTGAATATGATTCCCACTGTATGTTTAGCTGCATCTGCTGCTCGTTGTCTGAAAGTCACCTCTAAGTTCAGGACGATGTCTAATTCCCACTGACGCAAAGAAGCAGTCCATGTCCACATGTAGAATACAGGACTGACATACCTGAGGAGCGGGCATCAATGAGGTACCTAGGAACAAAACAAAATGATTTCCTTAGAGACACCAAATATACCTATCCATACAGTACCATCATCACATAACAGCAAACAAGAGCCTACAAGAGTACAGGAAAGAATCAGAGTTGTTGAAGATCGCCAATGGAATAAAGATGTAAACCTGAGGCTTCCACACTACATCATTTTGATTTTTAAGGCAAGATTATATTTTTTATGGAAGCAGTGAATTAATTATGGCACAAAGATTACATTTATTGCTGATTGTTGGGTGACTAATTTTGTTCAGAATCTGGGGTAGGCCAGCAGCGCCATGTTCTTGTGTGCATTTGAGTACTTATGTGTTTAATGACATTGGGTTTACACTGGGGCACGATATCCACGATCTCCGTGATTCAAAAAAGCGTGGAGCTCCACGATTTATGACCACGCTTGGAGCATGACTGGGGCAAAATGGGAGGCAGTTCGCATACAAGAGATAAAACTTGAAGGAACTGTGCTTCCAAGTTCATCAAGATCGCCTGCAATGGTGCATTGAGGTCTGTTACGCTCTGTTACGCTTCCCACGTTCTATCAAGATTGGCGTCAAATCATAATACATCGTAATAATAACGTGATCAACACAAATAACCCAAGTTCCCTCAAGATCATCAGGATTCGATCCCACGACCCCCCCACGCTCCTCACAAATCGCACACATCGTGTCCCAGTGTAAGCCCAGGGTGAAGTTAAAAACGTGCTAGCAGAGCTAGCAATGTAAATATTTCTTTTGCAGTCCATGTGGGACATGGAGGTTGTGTTGTATGACTTTGTGGACGTCCAGAGACCTTTTGAGCTGTAGCCTGGAGATAATAATAATGAGAACCACTGAAATCGGAACAGGTAGAGAGAGATGCTTTTTAATCCGTATTTTGGAACAGTCCAATCACAGACCATAAAAAAACAAACTATGTCCCCATAGCAAGCTTAGTCTTAAGTTCTTAACGTCAGAAGGATAATAGACACAAGATGGGCACCACAAACCTCCACTGGGTCACCACAGAACTCGTGATCAAATATAAAATGTATAAGGACCAATAAATACACTACCTGCACAGTGTTCACTTCTAAGCTTCTTCAGCTTATCTTTCCCAGGGAACACGGCACCCCCAGCAGCCCGTCGCCTGCTCTGAAGGGTATTCACATACTCTGAGAACTCATTCCGCCACGTAGATATGTGATGGAGCCGTGAGTGAGAGAAGAACTCTGAAATAATCCCAGTCTCTGGGCCATGTGCTGACTGGTTGCCTGTTAAGGTGATATTAGATGTGATATGGTGACTCCCATTCAGTCTGACTCGGTTAATCTGATCCTGGCCATGCAGCCTTTCGGGATCTACTTGCTTCTCCTGAACAGCGGAGAGTGTTGCTGAGGGTGGGTCCGAAAGCATGGAAAAATCAGAGATGTGCTCATGATTAGATGTTCTCCATTGGCCGAGTGATGGTGAGGTGCTGGCTGTGGATACTATACAATCTGCTGCAAGACCACCAGAAGAAGGGCAGCTAGACGTCCTCATTTCTTCAGCTTTTGGTTGAGGGCACCTGAACTCTGAAGCTCCTTTGTGAGTAGATTTTAAAAAAGAAACATTGTCTTGTTGTTTTAAGGCACCATTCAGAGGATTAACATAACCATTTTTATGCAGATCGTCCGTTGATCCTTTCAGAAACCTAACAGGGGAACTGGTCCAAGTGTACCCATCATGAACCCCATTAAGTTTTGGACTTTCCTCCTTAGGGAAACTTGTATGTGAGCCATTCCTTTAGTAAAACAAAAAGAGATCAGGAAGGGAGGAAATATTTTAAGAATAAGACATCCTCTTAAAATATGCATGTACATTTAAAAACTCAAAAAGCTTCTACTTACAGTCTGTGTACTATCTGCTGATTGGTTTTCTCAGTAGGTTTGGATGGTGACCTTTGAGTAAGTGCGAGAGATGGGTTTGAGAATTTATGGACGTTGCTTGGTTGTGGTAGGTTCAGACTGAACTGAGATGGCCTTTGACTGGACACAGATTGCTCCTGCACTTGCCGTGGTCGCACACTGGTAAAGTTGAGGCCCTTCTGCTTTGCATATAGCTGATATTGCAGATATGAGAGTTGCTGCCCTGCCTTAATGCTGAAAGTAAATCAATATAACACAAAAAAGGTTGTAGTGTGTCCACTAACAGACAAAACAGCTAGCTCACACACCAGAGAACATCCATGAATTGTTTTTGCCCTACAACAATAATTGTATTCAAATAAAATGTACTGACTAAGCACACACACACACACACACACACACACACACACACAAGGCTAACAAGTTAAAACCCAGAGACACAGACAGACGGACGCTCGCACCCGTGTGCGCACTCACACACACACACACACACACACACACACACACACACCTGTCAGTGATCCACTCTGGCCGTACTACTTTCTCTGTTCTCAATCCTTGTATTTTAGAATTAGGCAGATTTGTGGCGATGATGTGCGTAGTTTTGGTATGTGAGTAATACAAATGAAACTGTCCTCCATGTAGCATCATCAGTCTGCGCAATTCATCTGCACTTGGCTCTGTGCAAAAGAAAAATCCACATTCATTTTTTCTCTTGGACAAAGAATTACTATACTATTATATTATAAAGAATTACTACACACAAACAATTACTATATTAGGCAGTAAACAATAAAATAATAATAATATAATAATAAATATAATAAATCAAATCCTGATTTTCCTTATTTACAAATACATACACAAGTGTCTGGTACACAGTCATATGAAGCACAAATATTTTTAATAATAATAATAATAAATAAATTCATTCATTCATTTATTTTCTGAAGCATTTAAGCCTAATTAGAGTCGTGGGGAGGCTGGCGCCCATCTCAGCCGACTCTGGGCGAGGGGAGAGTACACCCTGGACAGCTCGCCAGGCCATAGCAGACAATTAATAAATAATTTAAAAAAGCAACTATGGGGGAACCGTCAGTGACAGGAGATGCTGGCACCCGCATCTTTACGATCTGCTTGTGAATGCACATTTGGGGGCAGCCTAACTCTCTTGGCAGGAAAGCACTATCTACTGCTACTATGCATGCATGAGCTCCCATGATTGGCTGTGTGACGGGGAGGCAAGCGTACACCATTCCTTACTCCCGTGAGAGCTCGGCCACTTAGCTCCCATGGACTCTCTGTAGTGTAGCTACAGCATCAACCTGGATTCGAACCTGCAGTCTCAAGGTTGATAATCGCGCACCTTGCTGAGGGGCCACTAGGAAGCTGGCCTAATTTTTAGATGCCAGAAATCACAGGTACAATATTTAAAAGCTAGCGATTCATGTTTATTCTTATTTTTTCAAAAAAAGGCTGTCCTATTCGAGGTGAAGCATTGTGGTGGCAGCATTTTATTACTTGTGATTTTGGCCAACGATTATTGCAGAATTGTTCACAACTGCAAATACAATTTAATGAATCACTCAGCCTTACTGAGGACCTGGAGAGATTGTGTACTGAGGTTCATTATCAGGTATATGAAAAGACTTTGTGCTGTGTATGTATGTATATA
>JBCNYH010000012.1:41775645-41788047 GCA_039654325.1 Tandanus tandanus
CACACACACACACACACACACACACACACACACACATATATATATATATATATATATATGTGTGTGTGTGTGTGTATATATACACATACATACGTACATATGTACATATAAAAATTTATTTCCAAGGTTTCAACTGGACTTCAAGAGATAAGCAGTGTTTAATCTGACCTGTGTATCCATTAACATAGATAGCCACGCCGCTAAAGATGCTGGATGAGGTCCCCTGTTTTTCCTTCTCCCTAGGCGCATCCCTCAAAAACTGCTCCTCCAGCTTAGTGACCTTAGAACCCATGTAGCCCCCCTGCACCCCCACAAAAACACACACATTCAATGGTATTAACAGATACAAAAAAACAGTTATAGTACACATTAAACAAGACCCCTCCATGTTTAAAGAGAGAAACCTTAGAGCAAGTCACAGCTCCTGAAATGATTTGGCTGAATCAGACGGAAATGCACACAATGAACAAACTGGGCAGTGTCTGTCTGATGAGCGTCTGATTACACCTCACACATTCAATGCGCTTGGAAGTGCGAGCCCGCTGGCAGAGCGGCTCCATGTTGCCATGGTAACGGCAAGAACTCAGGGATTCAGGAGTTGAGTCTGAAGCAATAATCAGACAAAAGAGGGGAAAAGCCCAGCGTACAGAGGGTACCTCTGTACCACCCAAAACCTGACAGCACAACCCAGTAAAAATGATGGAACTACCACATTTAAGGACTACTCAGCAAATAAACACATCAGAAATGTGACACAAAACAATTTTTGTTTAGCATTCTGGCTTCATGAAAAATCAGCAAATGATGTAATCACTCAATTTTGAAGGGGAAAAGGGAATGACCTTGCAATTTGCATTTCTAAAACAAATATTGGCTTAAAATGAAAAATCTAATTAGTCTGCAGTTAAAAGAGAGTGCTTACAGACCTTAAAAAGCTGATGGACTTCAATAATTGACAGGAAACATGGTTTCAACAAGAGAGCTGTCAACTGAAATAATGAAAAAGATTATAAAACTCCTTCAAGAATGAAATCCAACACAGAGAGTGGAGAAAGCTGCTGGTTCTTCCCATTCAGCTGTGTCCAAAATGTGGTGCTAGTATCAACAAAAATTGAGAGGCTACAAAAGGAAATTATCTGGATAGACCAAGGAAGATGTCAGTATGCCCTAAAATAAATAAAATAAATAAATAAATAATAATTAAAAAAAAAAAATGCATGGGAACAAGAGACAATATTTGTGTCCTGACTGAAGAAATCAGCTGAATGAAATCTGATTTGCATAAAGAAGAGCCAAAATCAGCACTAAAACCAACAATCAGAAGAAAACAAGGCTACAATGGGTTAAAAAGTGATATACAGTGGATGATGGGATGTGTAGAAAGTGATGTTCAGTGATAAATCAGTAATCTGCATTGGCCAGGGATTTAGCCTGGTACAATTCTAACAAAAAGATGACTGCATGATGTCAACTTCACACTTACACCAAGGGGCAATTTGGAACAGCCAATTAGCTTAATGTGCATGTCTTTGGACTGTGGGAGGACACCGGAGAACACTGAGGAAACCAATGCAAGGATGGAGAGAGAGAGACCCCGGGACTCGAACCCAGGACCTTCTTGCTGTGAGGCGCATGTGCTAACCACTACGCCACCGTGCCGCCTCAGGATTTTTTTGTTGTTCTTTTTGGTTCAATGAATTTTCCTCTACATGATCTGGGGGGAAAAATATGCCATTAACTGAGTTTATTTTATTTATGTTTAATGAGAAATGTTTTTTTAAACCAGAATATTCAGCTTTTAAACAAAAACGAGCGGGCAGCCGTGGCCTAATGGTTAGAGAAGCGGCTTTGGGACCAAAAGGTTGCTGGTTCGATTTCCGAACCAGCAGGAATGCAGTGTGGCGGTGGGGGAGTGAACTGCACCTTCCCTTCCTCCACCTTCATGGCTGAAGTGCCCTTGAGCAAGGTACCTAATCCCCAACTGTTCTCCGGGCACTGCAATGTGTGGCGGCCCACTGCTCCGAGTGTGTGTGCTCACTTTGGATGAGTTGAATGCAGACGTCAAAGTTTCCCTTGCGGAATTAATACAGTATAGCAAAAAATATATATATATAAAAAATTTGGACTGTAGTTGTGGAAAGATGTTAGTGTGAAGGTTAGATGTTTTAAATGGGACAAATAAGACTTATAAGTCCAGATTTACCCTATTCCAGAGTGATGGGAGTGTCAGGGTAGGAAAGGAAGCACATCAAGCAAATGTACCCATCATGTACAGTGGCCACTGTACAAGTCCCTGGAAGTAGTGTAATGATTTGGGGTAGGGCTATGTGATAGGATGATGTGTGTCATGTAACAATTAAAAAAACTCTTTAATTTGTTGGGTCGCAAATCCCACTCTTCATGGCAATATGTTACTAAGGCAGCATTAGAACACATCTGGTAATTAGCGGCTAATAAGTTGCATAGCTTACTATTCATTCATTCATTCTCTAAGCTGCTTAACCCTATTTAGGGTTGCGGAGAGGCTGGCGTCTATCTCAGCTGACTCTAGGCGAGGGCGGGGTTCACCCTGGACAGCTCGCCAGGCCATTGGAAATTAGCCTACTCTGCATCTGCATGGTTTTGGACTGACGCAAGCACGGGGAGAGCATGCAAACTCCACACAGAAACGCCCGAGCCCAGGAATCGAACCCAGGCAGTCTTGTTGTGAGACGGACGTGCTAACCACTGTGCCGCCCCTGCAGAGCTTATGATTATTTTCTAAATTATTTTTCAGTGCCAGAAGTGGAAATCAGGCTCTGCTTTTACCCATCCAAAGCAGTGAACACACATGCATGTTGTGTTGTTTAAGAAATTCCTTTCATCATTCAGAAGAGGATGCATAGTGTGTATATAAGGACCCTCATTATTAGTATTATTGTTTTGGATCAAAACACATTCTGGTGCAGCAACTAGCCATTTTAATGCTGAAGAGTTGGTGCTTATGATTTTCCAACTGTTATCATCACAGCCTTCTCAAAATATGCACTATTACCAGGTTAAAGCTTATTATTTAACTCCTTCCTGATTTCATGAATTAGCCATGGGTGCTGATATGGCACTGAATAAAATGACCTCTCTAATACTGCACCTGCTACATTACTGGTTATTTTTTTAAATAAAAACAGGTTTGTTTATTTACTAATTCTTTAAGTTTATAGAATATGTGCTATATCACAATATGTTTCAGAATATGAAACTTTGTTCATATCCTACAGCTCTAATCTGGGATTGCTTTAAATGGTCAGGTCTAGGCCCAGCAATGTCTTGTTATTGCTCCAGGCTCAAGTACCCAACCTGCATTAATGCTGGTTTTACTCTGAGAAATCAAAGGTGATGCATGTCCGGGATATGAAATGCACTCAAAGCCACATACACAAGTGAATTAAATCTGATCAAAATAAGTGAAATTGAAAATGTCAGTGTGCATTTTTGCTCAACAGCCTTTAAAATGCTTTTGTACTTTAATCAATGTGCCAAAAATGGATCTGAGCAGCCTATGTGAAAGTCAATTTTATAATAACATTTAGCAGCGCAGTCTAGTTTAATATGCCAATCGATGTGTAATACATCCACAGTGAGCAGAAAGTCCTTTCAGACATCATGCAGTGCCGTCTTACCCTTCCTCCCCAACCATCACCTTCACTGGCTTTCGTCCTCCATCCATCTCGACTCATACTGAGGAAACTGACAGGAAACAAAAGGGAACATAGTTAGAAAAAGATCTTAAAGTAAAACTCAGTCCAAGAATCCAAAGAAGAAAACTCGTGTGTGTACCTGTGCAGCTGCACACACATTTTACCACAGTACAGTGTATTACATTTATTATGGCATGTTATCTTGGGCAAGTCACTGCCGAGACTGAATAACTCAACAGGTACCGATAAAAGACACTGGCTCAATTAATAGCATTTAAATCAGAGGCAATTTCTTCAAAATTTTGAATTAAAAAAAGGAGAATACTTATTGTGTACCATTAAAATGAACTTGGTCATCTGTGCTCCCTAATGCTAAAAGAAAAATTGTGAAATTCAAGTTTAATGTGAAATAATTCGGTTTTATCTCACTGAAATCCTTAATCTCAAAACCAATTTACACCTTTTACATCCGCACGAAGAGGGACAGGAATGAGCAGCATCCCATTCTTTCAGTTTATTCTCTTAGAAATGCCTCTACATTAAGATTGTTCCATCTGTTAGTTTGTTGAAGGGGGTGTTTAATACACTGATCCCTGAAACTCGTTAACACAGGATGAGGTTCTGGCAGAGGGGAAATCCCTCCGACTCTTTCATTTCTTTAATCCATACACTTTGCTGGAAACATGATCCCAGAAACCGATAAAAAGAAACACGTGTGTAAACATCTTGCTTCTCAACAGAAAACCTCAGCGAGTGTGCGGCACACATACAGTAGAAGAAAGCTCTCATGAGGATCCCTTATAAAAAATACATCCCCTCTCTTCAGGAAGATAGTACATCCCACCCTGACAAAGAGCCTGCCTCTCCATCAATCTGCTTTCTGCCACCAACACACTTATTATGCTTTTACAGGAGAGAAAGCACAAAGGCAGGTGGAAATAATTTATCAAGTGCTGGTCAAAGATGTTCATTTCTCAAGAGTTTCTGACCATCCAAGTTGCACTGCTAACAAACTGAATACGGAATTGATAAGAAAAAGATCAGACACACTCATCCTTAAAAGAGGGGTCTGTAATGTTGAGAGCTCTAAGCCACCTACAAAGCAAATGGGAACAGTAATAAATATCCGGACACTTCCCCCCTTTTCTCTCTCTGTTGTCACTGTATTATCTTGCGAGCTTTTTTGGGGGATAAAGCTGAGACAGAGCGAACTGCAGAATCAATAAAGCATAAACAAACCCTAATATATCCATTCATTAATTTTCTAAGCCGCTTAATCCTAATTAGCGTCATGGGGAGGCTGGTGCCCATCTCAGCCGACTCTGTGCAAGGGCGGGGTACACCCTGGACAGCTCGCCAGGCCATCGCAGGGCCAACACTTACACAACCATTCACTCTCACACTCACACCTAGGGGCAATTTGGAACAGCCAATAAGCCTACTGTGCATGTTTTTGAGGGAGGAAGTGTCCGGAGTACCCGGAGGAAACCTGCACAAGCACGGGGAGAACGTGCAAACTCCACACAGAAACGCCCCGAGCTGGGAATCAAACCCAGGACTTCTTGCTGTGAGGCGGACGTGCTAACCACTACGCCACTGTGCCGCCCAACCCTAATATATACAGTATATATTTAAAAATTACATGCCAGTATTAAATTATAGTTGTTCTAATATTTCTCGGAGCTTCATTCATTCGCTGATTCGCCGAACCGCTTAATCCTACTGGGGTCGCGGGGAGGCTGGTGCCTACCTCAGCTGACACTGGGCGAAGGGAGGTACACCCTGAACAGCTCGCCAAACCATCACAGGGCAAAAACACATACAGCCACTCACACTCACGATCAATTTGGAACAGACAGTTAGCCTAATGTGGATGTCTTTGGACTGTAAGAGGAAACCAGATTACCTGGAAAAAGCCCACACACGCACAGGGAGAACATGCAAACTCCATACAGAAACGTCCGAGCCCGGGACCTTCTTGCTGTGAGCCACCGTGCCACTGTCGCCCTATTTCTCTGAACTTACTGTATATACTGATTACAAACTGCAGCATAAAGCTTCCACAGCTGTACAAGCAGATACAGATGTATGATCATGAAGAAAAAAAAAAGTTTTGAACAGGGCTATGTGTCCGAATATTAAAACTTGAAGGGCCATGACCCCAGTGTATAGGTCCATAGGATGTGGTTAATTTAAAAAATAATAATCCTACACCTTTCTTCATGTGGGAAACATCATGATGGTACCATGTCCACATCAGTGTGTTCCTCTGCACTCCTTTGCAACACACAAGCTGTTCACCACTACCACACACCCAGTGGGTCACTGAGGTCATCCAAGTTCACTCTCATAAACAACATGTCTCCTGGTCTCATGATTTAGAAGCACTTTTTACTACCAACGGCACTACCACAATGGTTTAAAGCCTGACATAGGAGGTGGAGGGACAGAAGTCTGGGCATGTTTATCGTGTTCGCTTCCGGTAATATGTCAGACACCTCAGGAAACTCAAAACAATATCCCAGTCCAAATATCACAGACTAGCAAAAAGTTGAGCTAGCAGGGGGGTCCATACGAAAGCAAACAGCACCAAGGCCGAGGAGGTTAGCCTGGTCATAATACTGTGGCATAATAAACTAAGCTCCAATCAAGCACTGCAGTAAACACGACTCAGAGACATACAAGGAGAACAATAAACCCAGTTCAACCATCCTGGGGCGGCCAACTCTCCCCTAAAATCCCTGACACGCTGACAAACAAAGTGTGCGTGGATTGTTTGTTGTTTTTTTTGGTGTGTACTGCACAGTGGGCTAGCTTTTTTGTCTTGCTTTGGACCCTCTGAAAGCGAAAATGACTGCTCACCTAAATTCTCCCCTTCTCACTAATGTTAACGTGTCCAAACCGTCGTTTCCAGAAATCAGCCGCGTCGTCCACTTAATCGTTTCCTACGTGTGTTTCAAAAGACCCCTAAACGAACAGTCAAGCAAACGGCGTCTCTCGGTATCACCGACATGCTCCCGTGGCTCCAGAACGATCGCTCTCTCCGTACCGTCCCCTTTCTCCATTGCCAGTCGCCCGCCTGCCGTTCACTGTTAGCTCTTCCCCGAGTCTGTCGCCACCCGAGCTGCGTCTCCTGCCTGCTGCCCACGGCGCATGCGCACCATCAAATTTCAGGGCGCATGCGCACCATCAAGGGCTAATTTCGCCGCGCATGCGTATTGGCAAGCTAGTTTTCAAAAAACGCCTTGACGATAGCGGGCGGGTTTAAAAATCTCTAGTGTGCACGTTAAGAGCTTGTTTGCCCAAACAGAGAAGTCAGATTGTTTTAAAGAGAAATAAAATACATTTTCAGTAGCTTTAAAAAGAACAACTTTTTTTCACTAGCTTAAAAAACAATTTTTTTCACTAGCTTAAAAAACAATTTTTTTCACTAGCTTAAGAAAAAAAAGCTACTGTAAAAAGTTGTTTTTCTCATAATTAAAACAATTTGACTTATCTGTTTTCGTGAAAGGTGCAGTTTTTAGCACGTCCGCCTCACAGGAAGAAGGCCCTGTGCTCGATTCCCGGGCTCGGGTCGTTTCTGTGCGGAGTTTGCATGTTCTCCCCGTGCTCGTTTGGCCTTCCTCCGGGTACTCCGGTTTCCTCTTACAGTCCAAAAACATACACAGTAGGCTAATTGCCGGTTCCAAGTTTCCCCTAGGTGTGAGAGTGAGTGTGAATGGTTGTATGTGTGTTGGCCCTGCAATGGCCAGGCAAGCTTTCCAGGGTGCCCTCGCCCAGAGTCGGCTGAGATGGGTGCCAGCCTCCCTGCGACCATAATTAGGATTAAGCGGCTTAGAAACTGAACGAATTAATGTTTTTTGGTTTTTTTTCCAAACATGCACTTCATATGATGTAGGCTAAATCTTGTTCGATTTACCGCCGTTCACTAGATTTTTTTAATTACACCACATAATACCGCAGTGTATCGCTGCCACTCAGGAAAGAAAACATCAGTATCACGTTATAGTGTCAAGCTTTATCACATTTTCGCTTTATTCCACCATACAAAATTTATCACACTATAATGATACAATATTTATCATGTTATAACAATATAATATTTATTACGTTATAACATAAACATTTTCAGGTTATAATAATATGTTGTCATAAATATTTTGACATACTATATTGTTACAGCGCCCTACGATGGCCTGACAAGCTGTCCAGGGTGTACTCTGCCCTTGCCCAGAGTCGGCTGAGATGGGCGCCAGCCTCCCTGTGACCCTAATAAGGATTAAGCGGTTCAGAAAATGAATGAATGAATGAATATTGTTACAGCAATAAAAGTTTATTGCTATAGCACATCCAAATACAGCAAGTAGGTCCCATGGTTCGGGTGTTTGTGTATGGTGTTTGCATGTTCTCCCCATGCTTGGATGGGTTTCCTCCAGGTATTCTGGTTTTCTCCTATAGTCCAAAGACATCCATATGTGAATGGTTGACTACATGTGTTAGCCCTGTGATAGAGTGGCGAGCTGTTCAGGTTGGGCATTCTTCACCCAGAGTGGGCTGAGATGGACTCCAGCATCCTCATGACCCTAATCGGGTTGGGAAATGGTTGAAGGAATGTATATTATAATTTGATACGTTTACGTGTAAGAATTAGAACATATTCTGATAAAGTGAAAATTTTCACGTTCTAACATGATAAATATTATATTGTTGTAATATTTTAAGCTTATTATAACACAACATGATACGTTTGTATGCCAAAATAACATGAAAATATTGTAATAGATAAATATTACTTAACTTTTTATAATTTTGTATGTCTGCATAATGTGAAAATTTATTGTAACAATGTGAAAACTTTCACATAATAGCAATAAAATTTTCATGTTAAAGCATGATACTGATCTTTTCTTTTACCTGCGTGGCAGCAGTACCCCTAGAGTAAACTTGAGAGACTATTGTGCATGAAAATCCCAGGAGCTCAGTAGGTATTGAGTCACAGGAGTGTCATAAAAGAATAAACAAAAATAAGTGCAGAAATAAACAAACAAACAACAAAGAAAAAAACCCTAGAAATGATACACAGGAAAACACATTAATTAAAAGAAAATAAATTCAAAATTAAAGATAAACGTACTGATATTCCCTATATTGCAATTGCCATTCTCATTGTTTTGCTCCCCACTGCTTTTTCATTTCCTTTGTTCTTTTTCTTATACTTGGATCTTTAATTAAATGATAAATAGTGGCTTGGGAGAGTTTGCCTTTATTCCAAGACTCTGTTGAATCATGCTGACTTTATAAAAACATATTTTGTAAATAATTTGGAAACTGTATTGTGTATACGGTGACAAGAGAGGCATAGTGGTGAAGTGGATAGCACTGTCACTTTACAGCAAGAAGGTTCTGGGTTTCACCTCGTGGCTACCCGCAGTTTGCCTTTTCTGCTTTTTCCTCCAACTCCTACCATTTACATAAAGACACAAGTAAAATAAAAGGCAAGGAGGAAATAGAAAAAGCAACAGGAGGAAAAGGAAAAAGCAATAGTAAAGAAAAGCATTTACTTCCTTATTATTTTTTTATTCTACATTTACAGCATTTGGCAGACACCCTAATCCAGCAATTTAGGATTAAGGGCCTTGCTCAAGTGCTCAACAATTGCAGCTTCGTGGTATTGGGGCTGGAACCTCTGACCCTCAGATCAGAAACCCAGGGCCTTAACCAATGAGCCAGCACTACCCCTATTTATTTTTGTATTCTTTTATCCAGCTATTACTTTTCCATCATCTGAACATCTCTCAGAACTGCAGGAAAAATGAAGTTAATCCCAACTGACTTTGGGCGAGAGGAGTGGTACACCCAAAATAGGTCGCCACACAGACAAACAACCATTCACATTCACACCCATGGGCAATTTAGAGTAGTCAGCTGACCTAATGTGCATGTTTTTGAACTGTGGGAGGAAATCAGAGTACCCAGATGAAACCCACACAGGGAAAACATTGAACCCTGAACCTTCTTACTCGCAGTACTAGCTACTAAGTCACCATGTCACTTAAAATTTTATTTTTGTTATTTATTTATTTATTTTCTTTCTCCTTAATTTTTATTATTTATTTATTTGTAATGTATTCTTTTTTATTCTTTTCAACATTTAAAAAATTATATGACAACTAGGCTCCCGATTGAAGAATTGATCCAGCTGCTACCCTGCTATTATAAACAACTGGCGGCCATTTTGCTGACCTTGAACTTGAACTACAGTGACCTTTTCATAAACTCGTTTTAGTCTTTGGTCCCAAGCTGCTACCCTGAAAATTAAAAAAGCTGTTCTTGAGATATAGGTGTGGGCAGAGTCACACAGAAAATAATAATAATAATAATAATAATAACAATAATAATAACAACAACAACAACAATAATAATAATAATAATAATAACAATACTACTACTACTAATAATAATAATAATAACAATAATAATAACAACAACAACAACAATAATAATAATAATAACAATACTACTACTACTACTACTACTAATAATAATAACAACAACAACAACAACAACAACAATAATAATAACAACAATAATAATAACAACAACAACAATAATAATAATTACAATAACAACAACAACAACAACAACAACAATAATAATATTAATAATAAAAACTGACGGAAGTGAAAACAGTACCAGCTAGGCTATCCAGGCTGGTAAATTCTTTTATAGGGTACTCCTGTGACTTCATACTTTGTAATGTATTTCTCTGCTATAATAAACAAAAAAAAACCGAGCAAATAAATAGCCTAAATATTAACCGAGGCCAGTGAATTACTGCAGCTCGAAGGTTAAATGAGGTTGTGACGGTATGTAAATAGTGTAACTCCCCCTGGACACAAGAGCGTTATTGCTGTACATCAAAGTAGAACCGGGTGGGACGAACATCTCGACTGGGTCTAATGTCCAGTTCACACTTCTCGACTTTCACAGTTGTTGGATCGCTGTACGGTTCATAAATGATGTCGTTTTGGCTAATCGGCCAGTTTAAAGTCGTGGTTTTCACCATACATGAATGATCAGCGACAGGAGGTCAAAAATTCCGAACGTTTTGACACGAAAACACGTGTGAGAACTTGCACGGAAAATGCAAGACCATGCATGAGATGTTGGATTTATTAATTTATTTCCCCATAAAACCATAGGTTGCCATGTTGATGCGACAAAATAAAACTTGATCCAGCAACTTGTTTAAACACAGACGACAAACAATCAATGTTTGTCCAAGATTTAAAAATCAGTCTCATTTCCACGTAGGAATATGATCATTAAAGGGAAATATTGGGCTATCATGAATAATCTCATAACGTTAAACACTTTCACTGAGGAGAAACTATTTGGCAACCTGCTCACCTGCGCTTCCTGCTCTACCTGTCATGCTGGTTATTGTTGTAATCTCCTCTCACCGGATTCCCCTCCCATGCTCTGTCATTGGCTGTAGCTCGACCCCGCACTCGTTTCCAAACACGACCACTGACAACACATTTCCTACTGGAGGATTTGACACATCCAGATATTAAGCCTGCTAGATATTTCTTTTTCTCGGACATCTGCCATCCATACGCGACTTCACGCCGAGTGTCTCTGAAGAGTTCAAACAGCAATCGAGCGTCAGCCGAGCCATCGCCTGGTTTACCTCCAACCAGGGGCTTTTCTCAGCGACTGGAGAATCAGGGCTAACACCGTGTAGTGTGAACTGGCCAGAAGAAGATACCTCCAGACTCCTGTCTTACGGTGGAAAACTGAGCTTGTGCAGGAAAAGATGGTTCTTCTTCAGGGTCAGCAGTGGCAGCTGCTTCTACTGATGTGCCTCGGAGAACTCCTGCAGACAGGTGAGATCATATCTAGGAGATAACAAATGCTTTTATGCTAAAGTCTTTGAAAAGTTTCAAAGATAATTGAGAAAAGAGTACCAGGAGTATCTTTGAAACTTTTCAAAGACTTTAGCATAAAAGCCTTTATAATACCTTTGAGAATTGAGAATTGGAAAAACATATAAAAAAAAAAGTTCACATATTTATTTAATATTTATTATATATTATATAATATAATATTAAATATATAATATTTAATATTTATTTAATATTTATTATAAATAATATAATATTGAATATATAATATTTATTTACATATTTATTTAATATTTATTATATATAATATAATATTAAATATAAAATATTTAATATTTATTTTACATATTTATTTAATAGTTACTATTCCACAAGACGAATCATACCTGAACTGATACCTGGAGAAACGCGCTGGCTATCAGCCATGAACAACAAGACCGATTGGAATCACTATTTTATTACATTCACATGCACTGGATTATGAGAAATATAACATTTTTATTACTTTATTCAAATATTAAATTATACAACATAATTTGACCAGCAAACTGTAAAACAGATGCTGAAAAGCTTTAGGTTTAGTAAACATAAACTCGGTGAAAACTCTGCCT
This sequence comes from Tandanus tandanus, assembly GCA_039654325.1. NCBI lineage: Eukaryota > Metazoa > Chordata > Actinopteri > Siluriformes > Plotosidae > Tandanus > Tandanus tandanus. Next base: position 41,787,841 of record JBCNYH010000012.1, read on the forward strand.
GTCGTCAGTCAAATAAATTCTTATAACAAAGTACTTTTTCACAGCTGTTTAAATTAAAAGAAAAGATTAAATGTATGTACTAGACAATGCTTTTGTTCCTCTTACAGATGTCTGTAGAGGTCAGCAGTCCGTACAGATCCAGGATGGTCCATTGTACCGTGTGAAAGGATTTCCAATGTCCATCTCCTGTAATGTTAGTGGCCTTAA
>JBCNYH010000012.1:41909990-41920414 GCA_039654325.1 Tandanus tandanus
GGTTACACACACATATTTTATATATATATAGAATATACACACACATATATACATACATACACACACAGATATATATATATATATATATATATATATATATACACACACACACACACAGATATATGTATACACACACACACATACATACACACATATGTATAATACAAATAAAATATCACAGTAAATTATGTGTATTATATGTCATAAATCTTACAGGTTTACACAACAGTCATATTTTAAGAAGTGTTTTATTTTTAAATATAAATTGAGTTTAATTATTGTAGCTTTAATTCCTGTAGAGACCTGGACTACATTTCATAACAAGTAAAAAGACCCATTCATAACACCACTGTGTAAATCATCTGGGCACATCGTTCAAAGTGGACAATATGTATAGAATCTTGTAATTAAATATATAAAAATGGCAGAGACAAACTAATAAATCAACAACACAGGCACGCTCTCTTAGATTCAACCTGAGTGGATTATAAATGAAAATCTCTAATCTCTCTTAGGCCGCTTGGATTAGAGTGCTCTCTCTCTCGCTCTCTCGGTAGGAGCAGACATGTTTACCAACAGTGAGTATATTTAGACTCTAAATTCCACTGCTGCCTCATCTTCCCACTGGCTGGCACTGGGAGAGGCAGAGGAAGGAAGCCAAGCAGCATATAATAATGCAGAATGTGTGTGTGTTTGTGTGCATGTGAGAGAGAGAGAGAGAGAGAGAGAGAGAGAGAGAGAGAGAGAGAGAGAGAGAGAGAGAGAGAGATTCCGTAAAGCTGAAAGAAAAAGGGAGTAAGTTAAGCGAAGGATTAGGCTTCTCATCTCCCTATGGATCATCTACTCTCTTCACTGATGGTGTCCTCTGATAGCCAGCAGCACAGAGGGATGATCTCGTTACATGCCAATAAACACTCCAACACCAGTATATACCAGTGCTTCAGCCCACTGTTAAAATACACAACCCAACAATGCACAACCCCAAGCACGATATACAGTGTGGAAAATTTTTAAGGCATGTCAAAGTTGCTTGAATTGTTTGTCACACTGGCAAACAAAATACACACAAAGCATATAGTACAGTATATCAAAGCAGTAGACCTTTACAAATAGTTAATGCATGACTACTAATATTTGATTCATAAAATACTCCATATAATGATGGCAGTATAAACAAGGAGTCACCAGCTGGTAGATTACAGTCTGGGACTCAGCAAAGTACTTCAGCTCACTGAAACAATTAATTGAAATGCAGGAAACCATTTTCTTGTCCTGAACCAGAATAGCATCCACAGTTCCCACCGTAATACTCCAAAATCACCTTCACAGTCTCCTGATTCCTAATCATATACACCTGGCTATAATGGTGGTGCTCTGGTTTCCTCCTAAGCACATTCGGTCAACTGTCTTCTCTGAATTGCCCATAGGTGTAAATGTGAGTGGGAATAGTTGTATCCGTGCCCTGCAATAAACTGTGTACACAACCCTGCCTCCCACTTGAAGTCAGCTTTGATTGGCTCCAGCCTTTCCTTTTACCTGATGGACATGTGGCATAGATAACAGTTTTATCTGTCTACCTATCTATACTGTGTGTGTGTGTGTGTGTGAGCTCTTAAAATGCATTCAGAGAGTGCAGACCTCCACCAAAGTAGTGCAATCTCATCTTTACATGGGTTACTGTGGCAAATGATGTAGAATTACGGTGCCCCCTTGTGGCCTATTCTGTAATTATTTTTGAGCTCTGTATTTTTTTTTTCTCATCACATTATGATCACATTATGAGTGATTTCCTCCTGCTTCCTCCTCGCTCAGTGTTTTTAAAAAAATCATTCAGAACTGTCCTAGGTCCGGATTCAGATCACACCCAACAATACAAATTTCATGGAAATTCGTCCATTACTTTTTGAGGTATTGTGGTCACACAAAACACTCATCCACACACCCACACACACACACACACACAAAACCAATCTCATAAACTCCCACCTTGGTGGAGGTAACTAATCAGCAACAGAAATAGCTTTTTTCTGACCTGTAAATGATAAATGATATCGACCTGTGTTATACCAAATTATTTCCTTTTTTATATTCTCAAACAATGTTTCATAGGAAACAATATGAAAAGCTCTAGATGAGAGCATTAATCTCAATGCCTGAGGTGAGGGTGGAAATGGGTGGGGATGCACTCAGCACAAACCTCTAACAGGAACAGGTGTAACTCTAGCTGTCCCAGCTCCTCTACCTTTCTCCATAATGCTCCCTCTGAGGGGGACCTTCAGGTAACTGCTGACCTGAGACATGAACTTGAGATCACATATCAGCTTTACATCCTTCTGCCAGCAATGAAAGCAAAATGACTGTTTAAGATACCAGGCATCATGAAACAGAAAGCAATGGCACTTTAATGAGTATTAAAGCAGATGCTTTAATACAGCAAAGTGAATTAAAAAACAGAACAGTAAACAACAGTGAACAGCTGCCCAGTGTCATGTGATCAGTAAAATACGGCCAGCAAAAAAAAAAAAAAAGAAAGAAAGAAAAATCTGCTGATAAACCAGGATCTGTGGTGTGTTAGATCATTTTTGCTCATATTTGCTATTTAAAAAAAACATGTAGAATTTTTCACACACCTGAACATGTGAAATGTGTTAACTACAGAACATTCTTGTTGGTGGTTTGCTTTCACCATGCTGACTCACAAAATCCTGAACTGAGACAATATTTACTGTCATAGGATCATTTCTAAATCTGAATCTGAGTCAGTTTGCATGCCCACTATATCTGCTGAACAGCTTGTGACCCCAATCAGAACTCCAAGTGTCCTGTCCTTCAATCCTAGTAATACACTCCTATCTTCTTTCTGTCATGGTAAGTGCATTTTTCGTACTGCACTCTACATGCTCTGGTTTCCAAGCTTAGCCAAACTGCAGCAACACTCACACTGGTTTTGGGTGTCCAACCATTATCCCATCCTGGAAAAAAAATAAAAAGCAACTCATTGCTGCGTTTTATCGTGGCTTTGTCAAGGTACACACAGCAATATTTTTGGCCAGATTTTGCTTAGAGATCCCGTTTCTGTAACTCATTTTAATATTTACTGTATGCTATCCAATACACCAGTTGGATTCAGACATTAACAGTTAATATTTACTACCTAAAAATCCAGCTTGATCCGACCTACACGCTGCAGAAAAAAGAGCCAAGCTGATAACTGCTAGTAGTTGTGCTACTGAGAAAAAATAAATGTGTGAGTTACTGCTTAACACAACTCCGAGACTAGCTGTTTTGAGAAAATAACACAGCAGCATGGCCATTAAAACCATTTCATCTCCAAGACAAAATATTCATCTTCAAATTAATCAAGAAACTGGAAAATAATGACTGGCTGAGCCACTAGAAATGACCAGCAGGCCTAAAACAGAGCAATGATCTAAGCCTTTCACAGTGATCCAAAATAAATAAAACATCACCTCATTTGTTCACTTCTGTTTTATTCAAATGACTGATTATAAATAAACCTTTACATATTGATTTCAAAATAAGAAGCTGAGATGAATTTAAGAAGAAAAAATATTTGAGGGGGGAAAAAAAGATTATGTTTGAAAAAGTGATAAACTGAATTTTGGAAAATGTAAAATGCTGTTTTTTCATCCGAATGTTTCAGGAGCTGGTTGTTGCTTGCTACTAATGCGGAGGCAGAATCAGGATATCCTTAATCTTGCCTCCAGCAGTTGTGAGAAACAGAGAGAGAGAGGAGAGAAGGAGAGATACGGGAAGCTGACTAAGAAAATCCTGTTCTTGAGATTGGCAAGCATAAAATCAGCATTAGAACTACAAAAAAAAAAAAATCTTAAGGGATTTGGATTTTACCAAAACAGCAAGCCCAGGACGAACCGTATTTGTTTGCTTTCTTTTTTTATCCTTTAAAACTATTTTCATGTGTCTTTGCAATGAAAGGAGCCTGCAGGTCCATATGAATACTGGAGGAGAGCATGTCACAGATTTAGGTTCGAGTCAGAAACTGAGACACAACTCCTCTCCACTGATTTTACAGTCTGAGGCCAAATTAAAGCACAGCTTAAAGAACAGTCATGCACTGATTCAGCATCAAACAACCTTAATTATTTTTCAGATTCACGAAAATGTTGTAAGACCCTAAATGCTAAATATAACAGTTCCTCAGGCAGGATTATGTTGCCTTCTCAGTGGAACCCCTTTCTCTAATAAAGTAATGTGAAAAAAAAAATTAAAATGGCTTCTCATTAGCTAAAATAAGTGACAAATTAATTAGAAATTAACAGAGCCGACAAGTGAAAAATGTCAATGCCTCAGTAAATTTTGTGTAATACAACAGCATAATTGCACATTTTACATCAAAACTCTTGCTTTGCCAATCACTTAACACATAAATATTAACATTACAGTGCTATAGGATTCCAAATAGTTTATTGGTAGATTTAAGAAAGAATGCAATAATGCAATAAAGAAAAGAAATTTTCCCCAATGCTTCCAGCCCTCACACACCATTTAATTAAAAAAAAAAAAAAAGTAATTAATTATAGTGAGGTTAGTTTCTATTATTGTTGTAACACAGAACAGACACACAGAAAAACATCCATCACTCTCACCTCTCAGTCTACCTTATGCAAAATCATTTCAACTTGATTACAACTAAAAATTTTAAAATACTGAAAAGTAAATTCTGCATTGTACAATATGATGATTTCTGAAGCTTGGGGCCATTTGGCTTATCTAAGTCAGTAATTTTCTTTGGTGCCGCTCAGCAAATTATGACTTGCTCATTTGTTTCAGTAGTTTTGCCCATTTTCTATTGTATGCTGTTCCATCAGCTTTATTAGTGAGAGAAATTAATTAAGTGCTACTAGGTCTATTGAGCCTCACACCATGAATGTGTGTGGAATTTCTTTAGAAATGGTACTGTTATGAAGTAGGCTTAATAAAAAGCTTACTCAGGCATTTTATCTCATATATTAATTTTAGGATTTAGGGCATGCATTGTGTTAGTATCAGTACTTTGTCCATTTTATGAATATACTCAAAGCATTATAAATCCTAATCATATTTTATAGTATTCACTTGCACAATACCTCACAGTAATTTTAAATTCTAATTATGTCATTTCATGTATGGTCAACTTCATGAGTTAAACTTCAAATCACACAGAATACTCTCACATAGCGCTATTGAGAAATGAAAGTTAGACATATACAGTATTATACAGTTGTGGTCAGAACTACACACATTTCCATACACTGATCTTGAATGCCATGGAAATCTAAGATCCTCTTTCTGAGATCTGCACTGAGCTCTTTGGACTTTCCAATTGGACTGTTTGATTGTCAATGCACTGAATGCTGTCAAACAAACCCATTTTATATTAGCACAGTGATGCTACCAGATTGAGTCAAGCATGATCACTAACAGGAAGTAAAGAGACCTTGGCAGGTTTAAAGTCATTTCAGAACTTTCAGCAACACTGAATGAATAACTTATCTGAGTGTATGTACACTTTTTAATCCCTGCGATTGAGTTCAAAAAATTTTAAATAAATAAAACTTGTACACCAAATTCTTGGGGTTTTTTTATTTATTAAACGTGTATGTTATACAATCATTCTGTACTTTGTAAAAAACACTTTTTTAAAAAGAAATCTGTGAAAGCCTAATACTGCCATATTGATGAGCGCATGTAACGCCTGATCTCAAGTGTACGTATATTCAGAATGTTATACTTCTTGTGTAATTACAGTGCAGGTTCATGGTATGTACAGATCACACCATTTAGAAAACTACTCAACATTATATTAAAATATTATATTACATAATATATGCTTATTTGACAAAATTAAACTATTTAAAAGTCACCTATTACCGTGTTTACTATTTTAGTATCTGAGATGAGTGGATGACATCAGTATTGAACAGAATATGTTCAAGGAAATAATTTTTTTTTTAGTTTCCTCTGAACCTGTGGTATTTTAATGCATGTGAAAGCCTTGGTATGGATTGTATGATATTCCAAATGTTCTTGATGTACTTTGTAAAGGACCAAAACGTATTATCATTGAAACCCCTGTCATAAACAGACAACACATATCATTAAAGAATGTTAAAGTAGAATTGAAACTGATATGTACTGTTCCACAGATCTGAGCACGAATTTATATAAATTAGAACATTTTACATAAACCCCAAGTCTGTTTCTCCTTTCAAAAGCAAGGCCTTATTGGGTTTTTTGTTGTTGTTTTTGTTGAAGGAAATGTGTATACTCCGGTCTAGCTCTGTGTGGTAGAACGCTTCTACGATATCACAGAGGAAGCTCCCAGCCACCTGTCAATCTTCCATCTTCCTCCCCCTGGACTCCCACCCATCACAGCTAAATTGCAGTTTAAAGGATGGGGGAGTGAGTGTGTGCGTGTGTGTGTGTGTGTGTGTGTGTGTGTGTGTGTGTGTGTGTGTGTCTGCGCATGTGTGCTAGAGGGGCTCGAGGGACAGCACACAAAAGAGTGGAGAGCTGACCAACGCTCAGGTGAAATTGACTTGGAAATCTTCCATGACTCGTTAGCATAAGAAAGGAGCGTGTGGCTTTAGACAAAGACGCCTTTTCTCATGCAGAAAATCAATCTCTCCTGGGGCCCAGCCATTGTTCACTGCCACAGTACAGGTGTCCCTTCAATGGTCCTTAATCAAAACAAAGTTAGAAGTTATCTCACCACTGCTGTCTTGGAGTGTGTATACGTGTGTGTGCGCACACACACGCGTGTGTGTCGGTGAGCCAGCATGCCTAGGTGTGTTACATAGGTTCTGGGTATGAATGTAGCACTTCTGGAATGTGTAATACTCATGCTAAGGTGAACTTGACCAAAGGTATGTGTATACTTTAGTGTATAATAAATAATCTGTGTGTGTGTTTTACTGGTGAGAATTGCTACTCTCTCTCCAGCTCTGCATGCTGAATTCTCCAACAACATGACAGCACACTTAATTTTTGTCTGAATCCTTAACAGGGTCAAACAAGCACAAGTGAGTGTTCTTATACACAATGAAATGAAGGTCTGCTTTAGCACACGCTTTAGCTGCTCCTGTATTCACCCTGGCTCTGGAGCTGCTACAGTGGTGAAGTTTCCTGCAAGCACAATACAAATATAATATGTAATATGTAAATTAGCTATACTTAGTAATATATTTCATTTTAAAGTTGCACTGAAATATGCAATTTATTGCTCAACATGAGAATTACATTCAATAATGACATTTGCATTTGCTATTTAGTCTATTTGTATTGACATTTTGGAGTCATCTTTTCCATTCAGCATGCTCTGGCTCTGCCCTGACAGGGTGCATATAGACGAAAATTTAAATCTAATCAGCTTACAGTGCATTTCCAAATCTATTTCACTGCTACATCATCAGGACAGGCCCTGTTTCTTTCTTCACATTTAAATGTTGTTTTGTAAATTTTGGGTGAGGTTTGTAGAATTTCCATTTTAAAAATCTCAAATAAATGCATGTGAGGGAAATTACATCTCAAGTATTGTTTTGAGATCATTACAACTTGTACTGGTTTTCAATTTCAATTAAATAAAAAATATTTGGGGAAAAATATTTTTCTGTGGAAAGAAATGTCAGTATGTAATTATGACATCAGTGATCCAAACCGTGGTAAATTGAAATGTTGTGATACTCACAATATGCAAGTATATCACAATCATCATCTTATAACATTTTATTAAAAATAGCAATAACAAACTCTGATATTAAGCAACTGAGTAAAAGTCTGCACTTAAGCTTATATATAGTGAACTATATTATTACATTGTTACATTTTTGTGAAATAATTAGATTTTTTTGTTTGTTTGGGTTTTATTTATTTATTTATTTATTTTTTGGTAATTTATTTTGAGGACAATGTACATATTGTGTATCAAAAATTACCTGATATCATATGCTGATGTTTTTTTCATTGCCCACTCCTGTGCCTAATATCAAATTCAAGAATGACATTTGAAATTTTGTCAAGAGGTTTTATATATGCATATGCTCTCATATAACAGCTCATACCTCACTTGAGTGTACCAAGACTTCACTGCAATATAATAATAGTTGGCGAACAGTCTTTTATTTATTTATTTTATTTTATTTATTTTTATTTATTAATTTATTTGTTTTATTGCTTGTTTTTATTTCTTTGCTGCATGCATGCATTTGTAAGACTATATGCTACAAATACATATGTGCTGCTTGTTCAACAGGAAAACCTAACTAACTTTTTCATCCATCCATCCATCCATTATTTATATGGCTTATCCATCAGAGTTGCGGGGGAAGCTGGAGCCAATCCCAGCTGAGAGGCGGGGTATACCCTGAACAGGTGGCCAGTCTATTGCAGGGCTAGTTTTTTATTTGTTTTATAAAAAATTCTGTTTTGTTTGCAAACCAGTCATTACTAATCTCCATTACTGAGGTTACGTCTTTGCCAATCCATTTCCTATTGCAGGCCTGGGTTAACCTCTCCTCCCTGGGGCCGAACACCCCAAACACAAGCCTTTCATCCCCAGGCTATCCATATGTAAACAGAGGGTTGATTAAAAATTACTTAGCTGGGCAGAGAAATAAAGCCATTTCATTTACTGAAAGCCCAGGGGACATCAGCGTTAACCAACCCAGAAATGTAACAGATTACTGGAGACACACCACCCGCGTCAGTGCTCAGTGCTGTTCCAGCAACAGCATTCTTTAGCTCTTTCACAAAGACAGTGGCATGTGGGTTATTATAGATAGAGCGGGAATATGAGAGTCTGCCTTTCTCACAGTTTAAGGTCTCATGGAGTCTCAGGAGAATCTGTGTTACACTGGTTTGCTCCTGTCAAATTCCACTGCAGTAATCTAAAATCAACTTGTATTTTAGGTGCAAATGTGCTTTGATAAAGCAAATGACTAAAGGTGGATGAAAGTAAATTGAGGGGTGTGACAGAAGCTAACAGTTACTTTTTTTTTTTTTCATTTTAATTCTAATAAACAACATCTTGTATTCATTAACATGTCATTCTAGTACATATAACAGTTTGCAAAGCTGGCAAGGCAACTCTCAGACAAAATCAGCCATCATTTTAAAGCAAAAAAAATTATGAAATCAAAAATTGTACCATTGGAGCACTGAGATGTTAACTGAGCTGAACATCTGTATAGTATACAATACATATCTAATGTGAAATTGTACAGAAATGGAATTCAGGCTATTAGGGATCGATTAGGAAGCCACTGTAGCTTAGTGACAACAAGCCTGTGAGATTGAGACAGGTGGGGTAGCATACAGCTGGAGATGACAGAGGGGCATGATGTCACACTAAAGCTTTCAGACTGTCATTTTCAGATGGCAGCAATGGTAAACATCCAACAACACACTGTTTCATAGCACAGCAACACCTACACACACACACACACACACCCCTACTTGGTGTTTAACCTTATAATAAAATGTAGCACATACATCACAATGTTTAAATTAAATAAATCAAATTAATCAAAGTAAGGAATAAATAATGGTGAATAATGATGCTGTAATGTTAAAAAAATCAACACATTCTGACCAATCAGAATTGAAAATTCAACGTCACACTTAAATTTTTTTTGTCTATTATGTCTATTTCTATGTCTAATTATCCATATATTATTCAGCATCATGATGGGATTCCCTTTCAGGTAGTAAGCAGGTGAAACAATACATGTTAATGCCCTTAAATGGGTTCAAACCAACCATTAATTTTAAAGGAATTTTGCAAAACTTAGAGATTTTTAAACACACACACAAAATCCATTGACACAATTACTGAAGCATCTAACTATTGCAATGTCTACATCTAAGCCATATCACACACCTTCCTGTATTGCGAACATTTTGGCTCTTTTTTATTCATTCATGCATTTGCTGAACCACTTAATCCTACACGGGTCATTGGAAGGCTGGAGCCTATCTCAGCCGACTCTTGGCGAAGGTGAGGTACAACCTATACAGCTTGCCTGTCCATCACAGGGCAAACATACACACACAGCCATTCACACACACTTACACCTAGGGGCAATTTAGAACAGCCAATTAGCCTAATGTGCATGGACTGTGGGAGGAAACCAGTGTACCCAGAGGAAACCCTTGCAACCACAGGGGGAGAGCATGCAAAATCCACACAGAAACCAGGACCTTGTTGTTTGAGGCAGATGTACTAACCACTACACCACTGTGCCAACTTGGCACTTTTTAGTTTAAACAGAAGAAAGAAAGAACAAGTAAAACTTTTAAGTATAATCAACTATTCCTATCCTTGTGGACAGAGAGAGAGAGAGAGAGAGAGAGAGAGAGAGAGAGAGAGAGAGAGAGAGAGAGAAACACACACACACACACACACA
>JBCNYH010000012.1:41920514-41938538 GCA_039654325.1 Tandanus tandanus
ATCAACTATTCCTCTCCTTGTGGACAGAGAGAGAGAGAGAGAGAGAGAGAGAGAGAGAGAGAGAGAGAGAGCGAGAGAAATGAGCACGCACACGTAAACACAACTTTGTAAATGATCCTTGGTCCCTTGACAGTTTTTTCTTCAGATTTGTTTGAAAATATTCTCTGAACAACACTTGAGTACTTCAGGCATCATGAGTGTGCGTGTCACTATCAGTCTGTTGATTCAGCAACCAAATTCAGTGTCTTAATGTCAATAAAGATGTGATCTGTTTTCCATTACACTCTGACATCTGACACAAGGCTCAGGGGGACACTTGAGAACAAAAAAAGGGATCAAGGGGCATGACAAAACCAGAGTCTGAGAATAATCCCTCAGGGAGCCTACTGGACAAGCCCTAAGCTGCATCTGAAGATGAAGAGTCTACTGTAGCACAGAAGGATTAAAACCTTCTGTGCATGTCACCTTCCTTCTCTGACTCCTGAGCCTAGAGGGACATCTCTCATAGTCATCTGAGGGAACTGAGAGGTGTATCTTTTATGTGTCAGCCGGTGTGTGCTCCATGTTATTCAAGCCCATTGGAGATGAACAGGAGTCTGCATTAATCTCAGTTATGCACCGACTTCAAGCTTATTACACCACCAAATGTAGCCACACTAAACATTAAAATCACACTTGCTTAGAGGTCTTTGGCATGTTCTGAGGAGGACAGGAGAGCAGCCACAGATTACACAAGAGTCTAAATTTTTTACATGACATCTATCAGTACAGGTAAGAAGAGAAGAGAGACAGGAAAAACGAAAAGAGAAACAAGGAAATTGGCTTAAGACAATGCAGCCAGATGCACTACATAGGATTATTATACACAATTTCCTCCGGGATCAATAAAGTATTCTGATTCTGATGATTGATTCTGATTATTACATCTCAATACAGAGCATGTACGCAGTATGAGATGATTTTTTTTTTATGAAGCAGGGTTGTAGAAAAACTAATGCACGTGGTGCGACTTGAAAACAAAATATTTATTTACTCTAACTAGAACTGCTAACACAAAAATGTACTTATATAATGATGTCTTGATCTGTACAATATTTTATATTTCTCATCATGAGATTCATATTAATTTTATTCAGCTTATTTTTAACAATTCCATTTTTAACATTTTCTTATTAAAGACAAATAATTTAATATTTTAAAAAAACCTGCCAGCAGGACACTAAAACAGCTTTAAATGATTCATCTGGATATTAGAAGTGCAACATATTTCACAGGATCATTAGTGAGAACACACCATTGGCACTAAAAGTATGCAAACTTATGAGCATTAAGTTAGATGTGTCATATTGCTGAACTTTTCCTCAATCTTATAATGAAGTAGAGAAAGAGGCTCTAAAGTAATAGCTTCACGACACATCATGCAGCGGTGTGCGGGAGAGGAGGGGGAACACAGCCTCACAGCCTGTTTGCTTTTCCTGATTATTCGCATGTCATATTGACATCTGAAATGACAACTTCACGGGTTGACATAGATAGACAGGCAGCTCTGACAGCACTACAACGTTCAACAGATGTCGAGTTCCCCCAGTCCTTTGAAACCAAAATGACTGACAGGCAACAAGTAGCACTGTGTTGTTCAATTCACAGAACTTACAAAGGAACAGGAACAATGAGATAAAACTGTCAGAACCCAAAAAGCTCCCCCCAAAAAAACACTCAGAAAAACATCTAGGGGTAGTAATCAAGGTAGCAAATGAAACAAAGACAGCAGCACATTTCGACAAGGCTACTGAAAGTGTTTATTATCTGTCCAAATGGGCAAGACACTTTTCACTTAAAGACTTGCAGTTCTCGATAATGGGTTCTAATGGACAAGCTAGAAACATGCTGACCTCTGGATGACCTGGATTTCTTAAATCCAAACGAAGCTGTGGTCAATGCAAATACCACCCCTGTGAGCAGCAATTCAAGGTGAAAGTGCCTTAAAGTGTTAAGTGTTAAGGTCGACTTGTACTTCCACATTATCAGGCTACAATGTATGGTACTGTGTAGGGCAAGCAGCTAAGCTGTAACCTATAGGCCAATTTATACATCTATGTCCAATTTAAGCCAGGAGGTACACCATAGCCACATACCCTGCCATTACCTATGCTACAGTCTGATGGGCACCTTTCCAAAAATGTAATTACACATGATGGTAACGCAAAGCGCAGCAACTCTGATTTGTACTGTGACACACTATCACGATATTGCGGTAACACAAATATATAATGCATGACACTACAGTTGCTGTAGATCATTATAAGGGCCAGTTTATTCCTACATCGAACTCTGTACATTTAAACACTAGTTACACCAAAGTGCTGCGAGCCATTCATACTGCTGAACACAGACAGTGAATTAAAACAGTTTAGAATAGAATTCAGGGCGGCGCAGTGGAGCAGTGGTTAGCATGTACGCCTCACAACAAGAAGGCCTGGGTTTCCTAGGCACAGGCGTTTCTGTGTGGATTTTCTATGTTCTCCCCGTGCTTGCGTGGGTTTCTTCTGGGTACTCAGCTTTCCTCCCACAGTCCAAAAACATGCACATTAGGCTAATTGGCTGTTCCAAATTACCCCTAGGTGTGAGAGAGTGAGTGTGAATGGTTGTATGTATGTTGGCCCTGCAATGGTCTGGCGAGCTGTCCACGGTGTACCCCGCCCTCGCCCAGAGTCAGCTGAGATAGCCAGATGAGCCAGCCTCCCCACAACTGAAAGAATGAATGGATAGAATTCTTCATGCAAGGTTTCTTTTGCCCCCTCTGTTATTTTAATGTGATTTTTTTTTTCTGGTTATTATTTCTACAGTGAAATAAAGAGGTAACATTGTTTTATCCGCACTTCTCTATGTAGAAGCAGCAAAATCTGGTGCATCTAATGTGACAGTGCCTCATAGAGGAATTGCACACCTCATGTGCGAGTATAAATACTTTGATGTAGATTTGACACAGAGGTAAAAATCAGCCTTAAAAACCTAGGATCTGTTGTAAAATAAAACAAGAGAGAAAGAGCGAGTAGACAGACAGACAGTAACAGAGGACAATGTCATGTCTCATAAACAACACACACAAGCACACTAGTATGACCACAAGCTGAGTGACAAGCCATAAAGAAAAGGAAGATGTAGAACACAATCACTAGTGTAATAAGGAAATGGTAGAAGGATGAAGGACAGAATGGCAGGGATCGCCGAAGAGAGTGGGTGGAGGTACTGAGGACAAGAAGGCAGAGACAATTAACTTCTGATAAGAATAGACAGGTGTGTTGGGGAAAACAGAATTCAATATGGAGGTGACGGTGGGAAAAGATGGATAAAAGGGGAGATGTGGGATTGAGAGATAGGGCTGATTTAAATGAAGATGGCCATGACTGTAAATGAGAGGCTCCTCTTGGGATTCCAACTAATTAAAGCGTCCTCTCTTGGAGAGACAGAGATCACATTGACAGGCAGCTGTTGGTAAATGCTCAGTGTCAGAGGAAATATCCCATAATGCACTGCTTCCAAAGGGGCTCCAATCAGACCACTAATTACAGTCTGGCCCTGTCAATGTCATTCAGATTTGCGGCCACCAACTACAATGTAGCGTCAAAATCTCACGAGTACGCAGGCACACACACACACACACACAGAGAGAGAGAGAGAGAGAGAGAGAGCGAGAGAGAGGTAGTTCTAAATAGAGGCACATTGATAGTGGTGTACACAAGCCTTGTTCACCATGTTATGATTCTTCATCTTATTTTGCTGACCTTTGCATGGAGTGAGTTCAAAAGGACCTGCACACAATCTAGCCCAATCTCGCAGTGCTTCACCAAGGGGGGAATTGGATCACCTCTGCACTGACCCAACCACAGCAACGCCTGCCCTCTGTGGCCTCTGGTGTTGGGGTGAGCGTTCAGGACGTCCAATCCTGACCCTGCATTTCACCCCCGTCCTCTCTGCTGTCTCCTAAATTTCCATAAGTCCCTGTCACAGTCTGTCTTTCTCTCTCTCTTTCTCACAAATATAAAACAAAAAATGGTGGAAGTCATCTCTCTGCTTCAAAAACATGTTAGAATCATTTGTACCGTGCATTTGTGTATTTACACATAGAATACAGCATGTTTTTCTTTTTTTAATATACTTGCAGAACAGTTGAATTAAATTAATATTTTATTCACGGACAGATCAGGACAGAACTTCAGAACAAGCACTGCTTTTTCCATGTTATATTTCTGTTAAGCTGTGATGAATTGTGAAAATGAATTAAAAAACATATATAGGCATAAAAAAAAATAAGCATAACAGATAAGGAAGCAGGTCAGAATTTTTTTTTCTCACAGAGTGGTGCGTTTCAGAAGGCACCCTGCTGAGACTGTCATGCTCAAAGCATAGAGACAGAAATGACTGATCACACATTTCTCATCTAGTTTTCACTCAGTCTTAGACTGATACTGCCCCCATGACCACCATCAGAAAGAACTGTCATACACACAAAAATCATTCTGTAATATTTATTCTGAATAGCAAGAACAGGATAAAACAGCATGTGGTAGTGGCAAAATAGTAACCTTGGGGGTCAAAACACTTTTATTCTATATAAAAAACAAACCTTCCTGGCCCAGAGAGTCAGAGAAAGAGAGAGAGAAAAAAGCAGGAGGAAAAAAAAAAAAAAAAAAACACCTAGAGTTTAGTATTCATTTTAATCCCTGTGAATTCAAGCTATTGATTAGAAATACACAACATTTTAAAAAGCCCAACTAAAACCAATTCTATTTAAAAAACAATTACAGCTTTAAATTCATGTCCCATGTCTGAGGTCATAGATGCTGTTCACCTCTCCATGGTTACTGTCCGCCTGCGTTGGAGTAATTATGGGCCGTTTTAGGCGAGACCCCCGTATTTGTGTAGCAGGCCATAGTCTGTGCATCTGCATGCTACCATGGCTACCCTGGTGGTTTTGTCTTACCATGACCTGTATAATGAGTGTCACATTAGCAACACAACAAATCAAAACGCACAGCTGTCGTCCATATCGTGTCATCCAATTTTAATTAATATGATAAGTAACGCTTCTTAGACAAGCCTGCTTCTCTATCACTTTTCAATTTGCAAAAATTTAGGCTGGGATAGGAAAAAAGGCGATGGGGGTTTCTGTGAATAAAAATGAATATGAACTGATGCTACACACCATCCATTAAGCTTTATAAATAAAGAGCACATGCCAACATTAGCTCACATTCAGACCTTCCAGTCAAGTGAATCTTCCCATTTCCTGTAAATTAGGAAATTTTTTCATGGAGCAGGAAAAGTTGCTGGCACTAATCGCTGATCTTTTTTTTTCTGGCTGACATCCTCACTTCTATGAGGCAACGGAAACGCAATCATTGGCGTGTTTCACCTCCACATTGCCACCCCAACCTTGCCCTCTTGGAGGGGAGTAGAGAGTAAACCCCTACTGGCTGAAGCCTATGAGCTTATGAGACTCTTTGATTAAGCTAACATTGTTAATCAATGGAACATTCAGTGGGTTTCCTGTACCACTGCTTCTTCCCTGCTAGGTCTTAATTGGCCTATTCTCTAGTAAGTAAGATGAGTTCACTTCAGCAATTGCCAAAATCATCTATAACATACATACAAAAAACATACAAACAGATGTGTTCCTCCATTCACATGTGTACACACACACACACACATACTCACGAAGAAGAAACAGAGAGAGACGAAGGAAAATTGTGCACAGAAAAAAGCTGTGTATAAAAGGCCATATTTTCTTTAACGACCAAATTGAATTTGATTGACTAAAAGAAACTGAAGGCCGGTGAAGATAACTACATCTGTACAAACAATAGAGAGAATATATGATTCAGAATAAGGACAAAAAAAAGCTTAGAGTCAAATTAAGGCCTCCTTAAAATTAGATTTGAGTTGGTTGAGGGTTAGATTATGTTCTATAATAGAGGTAATTGTAAATGCTTTTTCAGGCTCCAGTGAATACTCCCTACATAGAAAAAAAGAGAAATGCCTACCATTGCCAAATAGACCACTGCTGAATGTAGAAAGACTTGAAGCCAGAGAGTGCAACAGTGATCTACAGTAGTTGCTTATGTCATAATGTGAAGAAGACTTTATAAAAACCTACAATGGCAACATAAAATATTTAATTAAAGCCTCTGGCTGAAGTTATGCCCACTAGACCATGACAAAACAAATACACACAAAAAAAAAAATCCTGTAAATTGTATTGACCATGTCCTGGTGACAGTGCTGACACATTTGTAAGTGTCATTCAATTGAAGAGAGCAGCACTTCTGCCGAAATAGACGCCATTACCAGCCTCTCCATGTAGCACTACTGACTTGGAGCGTCCTCTCTGACAGGGTTTTGTGTGTGTGTGTGTGTGTGTGTGTATTTGCTCTGACAGGTAGAGTGATAGCAGCGCACACCTCCACTCCCTCTGTCAACAACACTCAGCACTCAAGAGCACACTAAAACACCACTGTAGATAAAGTACATAAATATTAGTGCAGCGTAGGGTGTAAATGTGTACACACGTGTGAGGGTCTAAATAAGCCTGTGTGTAAAAGTGTGATATGGATGGACTGCGCCGCACCAGAACAAAACACACTGACTACCATACAGCAGCAGCTCATTTCAGTTGCATGCTAGGAGTACGCCTAAAATAGTGCACATGTTCATATTGTCCCATATCTGATTACGACGCATCACATGAGTGTCAAGAATTACATACTTTCACCACTTTTAGGTTAATTTTTAAAAATAAGTTGTAAATGAATTTGTATATATTATTGGATATAGGTTTACTGGCCACTTTAATAGGAAGATTTAATAGGAACTCATTCATGCAATTATCTAATAATTCAATAACATGATAGCAGCACCATGTATAAAATCATGCAGATACAAGTCATCATCGCCATCATCATCATCATCATCATCAAAGTGAAAAAAAACCCTGTAATGTCTGTGACTTTGATCGTGGCATGGATACCATTACCAGAAGTGCTGGACTGAACATTAACTCCTAATCTCCTGGGGATTTCATTTTTTAGTGGGGCCGGTAGTGTAGTGGTTAGGGTGTTAGAGGTCGTGTGTTCGAATCCCTGTTGAAAACCCAAAGTGTGCCTCTGTCCACCCAGCAGTATAAATGGGTACCAGTAAAAAAAAAAAATACTGTGAAGGTAACCTGGGATGAAGTAGTGTCCCATCCAGGTCATTTCCCACTACAGAAACCGGGGATAAGCACCTGCCTGATGAGCCAGTAGGCTCGGGTGTGCAAGCCCAACAGACTTTACCTTACCTACTCGATATTACTGTGGTGAGTAGAAATGCATCCCAGCATGCAAAAAACATTAAACATTTAGGTGTATAGGCTACAACAGCAGGTCAGTCAAGAACAGGTAATCTGAGGCTATCATGGACACAGACACTACATTAGAAAATCACCTAATCTTTTTCCAGTCTTCAACTGTCCTGTATATGTGAGTCTGTGCCCATGATAGCCTCACATTCCTGTTCTTTCTTCCCAGGTGTGGAGCCTAGTGTGAAATTCTGCTTCTGGAGCTCGTTCACCTAAAAATTTGATGTGTTGTCTGTTTTGAGATGCCTTTCTGCTTAGTACAGTTGTAAAAAGTGCTTATTTGAGTTACTACAGACCTACTGAGTGGTTCGGTGATACTGTTAGTAGTGTCACCTCACAGCAAGATTTTTTGGAATTGAACCTCACAGCCAACATGAGCCTTTCTGTGAGGAGTTTACATGTTCTTCCCATGCCTACGTGGGTTGATCCAGGTACAGGTACTGAGCAATTGAGGGTTAAGGGCCTTGCACAAGGACCCAGCAGTGGCAGCTTGGTGATACTGGGGCTTGAACCACTAATCTTTGAATTAGTAACTCAGAGCCTTAACCACTGAGCCACCACTGCCCTACATGCACACTTGGTCAGCTAGTTACTCTAAATTGCCAAAAAGTGTGAATGTGTGTGTGTGAAAAGTTGTTCATCTCCATGTTTGTTCTGCAGTAGACTGGAGACCTGTTCAGGGTGTACACCACCTCTTGCTGGAATTCAGTTGGGATTGGCTCCAGCTTCCACCATGACTCGGATGGATAAGTGGTATGGATGGATGGACCACCTGTAAGCTCAAACCCTGTAGACCCTCTGCCCACATGATGTTTTTTGTTGTTCACATCTTTCTATAGAGACTTTTAAGTATAAAAATCACAGACATCAGCAGTTCCAGAAATACCCAAATCAATCTTTATGCTACCAACATCCATGGTAAGGTCAACAAGCTCACATTTTCCCCCCCATTCTGATATTTGATGTGAAAACAAAAAATAGCTCTTGATTTGTAACAGTATTATTTCATGCTTCCCTCTGCTGTCACATGACTGAATAATTTAAATAACTGAATGAATGTGCAGGTGTACAGGTGTTCCTATTAAAGTGGTGTGTGTATTGTATATTTGGCTGGATATACAGTACATGACTTGGGACACAGTTCAGGATGCATCAACAAAATTATTGCATAGAGAAATGAAGGATCAGG
This sequence comes from Tandanus tandanus, assembly GCA_039654325.1. Lineage (NCBI taxonomy): Eukaryota > Metazoa > Chordata > Actinopteri > Siluriformes > Plotosidae > Tandanus > Tandanus tandanus. The sequence goes on from JBCNYH010000012.1 coordinate 41,929,100, forward strand.
AGAATTAGAGATAAGGACAGAGAAGGAATAGAGAAAAACTGGATTACTATGGATTGTGCATGAGGATGACACATATGAACATATGATCAGAGAATCAGTATAGGCTTTAAAATGTACCAAAGTAATCAATTTAACCTAAATCAAAGAAGTAATTATGTACATACATTTTTCACCCTGACGTTTGATTTGGAGCCATGGATCACTGTGGATAGCTTTATCAGAGTCATTGACTGGCTTCAACAATCATTAGCATCATTAGGAATAATTAATTTGCTGTTATTTAAAATCAATCAAAAGCCTGATCCCACTGGAAATTAGAATTTTAAAGCCATTACTGTCAATTATTTTTCATTAGTTTTTGAGACTAGGCTTTATATCTGGTGTTTCCCATTTTCTGGTATAAAAAAACAAATTATGATAAGTTATAAAAAAAAAATACACTAAAAAACAGAATAAATGTATCAGGAAAAAAAAGTCAATTTCCTCACATTGTGAGCTTTTGCAAATTGTCCTTGAAAAAAAAAAACTTAATTAATTAGTAAAGAACAATATATATGTTATATGACATTTGGGACTCAGAACTAGGTGCGCTAATCTTAGTACCTTTTTTGATAGTAGGATCACTGTATTATATAAAATCTATGTATTGATTATTATGAGTTTATTATTATTGTTATATTTACATTTACAGCATTTGGCAGACACTCTTATCCAGAGCACCTTACAATTATCTTTCTTTTTTTTTTTTCCTTCTTTTTTTTATTTTTTTTTTTTATATACAACTGAGCAATTGAGGGTTAAGGGCCTTGCTCAAGGGCCCAGCAGTGGTGATAGTGTGATTGAACCGCTGACCTTCGGATCAGTAACCCATCACCTTAACCACTAAGCCACCACTGCCCTCCATTTTATATACACATCATGTTATATAAAATGTTTGGCTGTTCATGAGTTGTTCAGAGCCACCAAAAATAACAATACATAAGGCAACGTCTGAAATTAAAACATTATCTGGAATGAACTCATGACTACAACTAATGATCACAGAAGGCATACATCATAAATCAAATGTCATACGTAGTACTGTACCCTCCTTGAAGTGTACACCAGCGCTGATAAAGACAAAAACTTTATCCCAAAAAAATACACACAAGCTCACAGACAAAAAAGATCAACAATCTCTTTGCTCATCACGCACGCGCGCACACACACACACACACACACACACACACAGGAGGTCTTGTCACTAATCACTAGAATTAGATAAAACAATGGAGGTTAATGGTCTGTGTGGCCCAGCAGCACATGAAGAATCTAGATAAGAGTCAGGGCTCTGCATCATGGCCCTCAATAGAGCCATTACTCTTTCGTCCTATGAAAGAGAACAGAAGGGAATAGCAAGGGGACAATCGATGCAAAAGAGAAGCACTCCCTCACAGTTAAAGCTGCGAAACTTATTGTAAAGTCGAAGGCAGAAAGGGTGAGGGTCTCGTTCTAAAACACAACCTTTTGTGTCCATGTCACCTTCTTTCCTGATGTATAATGGTCTATTACAAAAGTGTGAGGCTAAGCTCTATTCAATTAGCCTATCAAATTCTTAATGGCCAGATCGTGAATGGGTTATCAGCAATAGAGATAAAATGAATTTATAACCCTAATAATGATTCGCAACAAAAGGGCTTATTTGTGCTGAATGTCCCTGTTTCTTTCAGTACTGTGTAGACTTTTACAAAAACACACTAAAAAAACACGAAAATGTATATTTTTGTTATTCTTTCAGTAAAGATTGCATTGCACATATTTTTTTCTTTTTGAAACCGAGACCCTGCATAGATTTGATTTCGAACCTATTAAAATTAAATGCATCATGCACAGCCATTACTTCATTCATTCTGAAACATACGACAGCAGCTGGAGTTTATTCCCTGCTGAATAATCTCAAAGTAAGAACATGAAGGAATTTTAAATAACTGACCAAACAACATAGAGCTTATATGCATTATACCCAAGAAGACAAATGGATACTGGCATGCAAGCAAGCATACAAAACAAAGCTTGTCTTAAAATTCATATTCAGGTTGCAGAACAGGATGTCCAAATTCTAAATGACAAATAGACTGTGACGACTAGAAAATAGCACGCAATTTCCTTTTCACTAAAGCAGCCAATACAATGTCCAAAGGATCAATACAAATGCACTGTGAGACTCTGACCATTACTCTGATTGAATCTCTGCTGTGATGCTCTCATATGACAGAAACTCAGGTACAGCACTCTAAAATATAGGCTACAGAGATGGATTAATACAGTCTTAAAGCTATAACTGATGGCCTGCCATCTCTCCCATTGGTCCCTATACAGAGTGCCTGTCGGTGGTAATGTGTATCAGTTCTAAAAGAGCACTGGATAAGTAAATGAATAAGCAAGTAATCAAGTCAGAGGTAAAGTGGAAGAGAGAAGGCTGGCCCAAACACACTCTAAAATACACGAGTAGACCCGAGGTCCTCTAATCCGCACAGAAAGTGAAAGGAAGTGAACGACGAAGAGAATAAAGGTTGCTTACTTAAAGGTGACATCTGGGCACCTGTCAATCAAATACTCAATGGCTAAGCCTGAGAAAGGGCAAGGGGAGTGTAGGGGTGTCATGAATGCAATGCAAGTTAAAAACAAAAGCACAGCCTAAAGTCAGATCTGCCCCGATAGCTTGCTTATGATGCTGCTGTAGATTTTCCAACCCAGGTCCTGCAGCACCCCTGTTCTGCACATTTCACTGTTGTCTTTCCTTCTCTAACACACCCACTTTGTGTAACCCACCCACTTCTTATTGTTATTCTCATAATAACAACTGCTAGCGGGGGGAAATAGAGGAGCTGGAGGGCCAAGCACTCTTAACCTTGGTTAAAGAAACATCCATAGAAGCTCTAACTCTTACTCGTCTTAGACTAGAGAAATAGAATTCAAACACACTCCAACACAATCAACACTGATGATGTGAAAGCCGATAAAGGTGTTTATCTTTTTGCCTGAAAACATGGATGTGGTTTACCTTGAAAATGATTTATAATAGATAATTGGACACTTTAGAGGTTCACTATATTCAGAGATTTAAAAAAAAAAAAAAAAAAAAGCCATACCCTTGAGCGACAAGGAAAGGTACAGTTTAGTATCCCTTTTGTTCTGAAAGTGTTCCTGATTGATCAGTCCTTCAACTCAAAACCTGAATGCAATTTGTTCCTTTGTGCATTTGCCCAATATACTTATATAGAATATACTACAATTTCATTCATTCATTCATTTTCTGAACCACTTAATCCTAATTAGGGTCACAGGGAGGCTGGCGCCCATCTCAGCCGACTCTGGGCGAGGGCAGATCGCACCCTGGACAGCCCGCCAGGCCATCGCAGTACTACAATTTCAGACAACTTCAATAACATTAAGCCAGCAAATGTAAGGTCGTCCCAAATTCGGTGTTAATCATATGATTAGACTTCATTTAGAGAAATAGATCAACTGGAATCAGTCTGCTTACAAATAACACTTTGGCTCGATGATTATTGTGCCAAGGGCAAAGACAAGCCGGCGTACACTATAGTACCTCCATCAGCTGCATTCACGCATAAATCAACACAGTGACATCCGATCACTTGCTCCAAATCATATAAAGAGATGGTGCGTGCCTTACTGGACAGCAAATCAGTTAAATATAATCGGGACTCAAATATCCATCCATCCATTTGTCAAGCCTCTTAATCCCACTATGGTCACCAGGAGGCTGGAGCCTAGCTCAGCCGACTCTAGGTGAAGGCGGGGTGCACCCTGAATAGCTCGTCAATCCACTGAAGGGCCAACACACACACAACCATTCACCACTCACATTCATACTCACACCAAGGGGCAATCTGAAGCAGCCAATTAGCCTAGTGGGAGGAAACCAGAGTACCCAGAGAGAACCCATGCAAGCACGTGAAGAACATGCAGACTCCTCGCCAAGCCTTGAACCCTTGACCTTCTTGCTGTGAGACGGACGTACTAACCACTACACCACTCTGCCGTCCCTGGACTCAAATACACCAGTCTGAAAACCTTTTCAATCACACTGCTGTGTTTCCACTGTAAACAGACTGGCAGATTATGAAGGCAGCTATCCTTATGGCTGGTGCGTTTTAGTTACACGTAGATTTTAATAAGAGCCAGGTCGACATCACTGCCCTGTTGGAGAACATTTATTATTGTTTTTTTTTTAATGTATCAAGAGCGCCATCTAGTGGATGGTAACTAATATGTTGCTCACAGTGAGAGGTTTGTCAGTGGAAACCAATAAAGTGTTAAAGGTATATTTCTGTTATATTGTTGAGAAAACACGGAAAAATTTGTTAAACAGGTAAAAGGTTGTAAAAGGTTGCAAAAAAAAAAAAAAAAAAGGCTGTTAAAAGTTAGAGTGCGGCTTCTGATTCAGTGAATGAGCCTAGGTTTGGTTTTGTTTTTTTGCTGTCTTGTTTGCTGACATAATTTTCCCTAGTACAACTCTGCCCTCTGCTGTCCAAGTCTTCACACTACAACACGTTTTTATTTTCAGATCTGTGCCTCAGTGCTGTCTCTCTATACCAGGTAGTATGTAGCCTAGAATAAAAACCTCCATATTTTTTTTTTTTTCAACAGACATTATTTCATTTCAAAGCCCTGAAAAATCCAACCTACAATCAAAACCCACTCCCACTGCCTGAACATTAGGGAACAAGTCGCCCTGCTGTACACTGCAGCCTGGTCTGACCAGCTGTCTAAAACACATCTAAATGCTGGTAGATGGAAATAGTTTCTAAATTACTGCTAATGGAAGGTTGCAGCCAAACATTTGTTGACCAGTTTATTCTTATAATCAAGAATTTGAAAAACTTAATTGATCAGCTCAGATTGAGTCCTGGAAGCTGGATTTTTAGAAGGGTGCTCAACAAATATATATATATTTTTTCTAATTTCTTTATTATAGTGTAATTTTCCAAAATTATAATGTTGCATTAGTCATGGTAACATTTAACTGTGTTTTGGACAGTAGCTGTTTGGACCATGTTGGATTTTTCAGCAGGTAGACCATCTTTATCAGCTGATAGTTATCTCTAGCTCCCATATTACTTGACCAAACTTGACTAATTATGGCCTAATTGTTTATAGTGTTAGAATTGCATAAGTGCTGTTATATTTTCTTAATAACTTCTCTGTGATGCGGTATTAGAAGTTCATCATTCACAAACTGGATCCTTTCAACTAGACCAGCTCTATCTGTGTAAATTGTAGCCAGTCAAACGGGATGTTTCATCTGGAAAGTCTCTTTGATACAGTTGGACATGTTGAAATGTAAGACATGGTCTATATGTTTATTTAATCTCCAGATGTAATGAGTGTTAGATGAACAGAACGAGTATTGACGCAAGGCAATGCAGACTACTAAAAAGTACACATTTTCATTAACATCAGGGAAACCTGATTAACATAACCAATGTATTTAGTTTTTACTGGACGGTCAGTTATGGAGGTCCCTGTCGACCCCTGGTGTAGGTTATGAACAACATACAAATTTCTGTGATTCAAAATTAATGGAGCGAATCAAATAAATAGATCAGTTACTTCTAGAAAGAAATCTCAATTTAAAAGTGAAATGATTCACAAGAATCATTTGCGAATGCTGACTAAAAATCAATATATTCTGCAATGAGCAATTCTCACCCTGAGCCTAAAGAACACGAAACACACTCACTTACTTGTTAGCTGATTTATTGATGGCATGTCAAAGCCCCAAAAGAAATTCATTTTCATTCAAACTATTTCCACCACTAAAAGAATGGTGCTGAGAAGTTTATTTCTTCTTTAAAGAGTTAGATTTTGAGCAGGTGTATGTACTTGTAGATGGTTTTTCCAGAGCACCAGAAACTAAGGATAAATTACTCCAGATCAGGTGTTGATACGGTTTATAAAAGGTTGCAGATTCAGGAGGGATATCAAAAGATACTTAGAAGTGTTATTTCCGTAGATGAGCTTCCAGTCTCGTACTTCTTTTGTGAGCAGTAGAAGAATGTGGACAGGATACATAATTCCACTGACTTGAGACAGCAGAAGGAAAGAAGAGGCTGTTGAGAAGTAAATGTGGTCAGATGCCAGCAGCCTTTTCCCTCCTGTTATATTGCAATCACTTTAATCTGATGATGTTAATGGGGAAAACTATTAACCGTTCCATCAGGTGTTTGTATACCAGCACAAAAACATCCTGCAAGAGAAAATACACATCCTCAAGTTTTAATTCCATCTTCTTCCTTCCATGTGTTTCTGTGATTTCTTCTTCACCGTCTGTTTCCTTCACCGCACCTGCTCTGTGATGACAGGCATCAAATACTCCCTCAGGACTCCAGTCAGTCTTGCCACTCCTGTAGTCACATTAGTATCCTCCAGGAAGGGCAGATGAATATTTCAGACACAAATTCAGCACTGCATCGAACTTTGGTAGATGCAAAGGAAAAAAAAAAAAAATCTAGCACGTCCTCTGACTCCAAGAAAGAGAGGGATCAAGGAGAGTTAAACGTAAGCTTTCAATCAGACATGTTGCTGGAATGTTAAAATAAATAAATATATCTTTGGATGTGTGAGAAGTGAGGAAAAGGAGATTTGCAGAAAGAAAAGCCATCAGGGCAAGAGAGAAAAGAAGAAAAGAAATCAGAGAAGGAGACTGAGCTTACAAGCGAAGAGAAGCACTCACTGAGCATGCTGTTTATAAAGTCCAGGAGTAATCCATCCCTCTTCTCTCCTCATGCACACAGCCATAGTACTGCCTCCTAGCCTCTCCACAGCATGAATATATTACTATGCACACAATGACACTGGTTATTGTTTATGAATTACTGGCCTGCCCGCCAACAAAGGCTATTTTCATAAGAAAACTAATTCATTTCAGTTCCTATTTGATTAGAGGCAGAGGAAAAGAAGCCCTTTGGTCAAAGCCCCAGAGGACTGATTTTATTCAGTCCTTTTCAATAGGGCTTTATTGCTCTTCTTTTCAAAGCTGACGGGGAAAGGCTTTTAGAGTTAAACATTGACGAAAAATTATTGGGCGGCTGTTTTTTTTTTTTTTTGTGCAATAACAAACCCTTTCAAAAGGACACTGAGCTCTTATCCATCCATCCGTCCCTCACTCTCCTTTCTCTTTCTTTTTGGCAAATTGTAAAGCCTGGAAATTAATGACAGACAGTAGCAAAAGAGGGAGAGAGCAAGAGAGGAAGACAAGCTCAGCCACAATGCATGTCAAATCTAAATGATCACAAGCTACTGAATAGACCCAGGGGAAGAAAGGAAAAGACAGGGTCTTAGAAGTGTGTGCGTGCAAGTGTGTGTATAGGTTGGTCAAAAGCTAATTGATTCAATGTCCACAGAGTCCTGCTGTCCCTTTCACTCAGGCCTTCAAAGACAGCTATTATAGTTCACTGTCAGTAACAGTGGAGGTATTAATACCTGAAACTTAAGAGTCAAATAGAGCAACATCACACTCTACAGGTGTTACTAGCATTGTGCTAAACGGTGCATTCCTCAGTCTATACCTTTAGTCTTTAGGCATAATGTGCAATGCTAAAGTCTAGAACAGCAGCTACTGTAGGTACATTCTCTTGCTTAGATAAAGAAGTGAACACATCATGCTGTTTCCTTTTTAACAATATTCTTGTTATTTGGTGTAGGAGACAGTTGTCTCATGAATAATACGAGCACGCCATTGAAAGCAACGACACTGTCATCTAAACTGAATAAGGTATTTTTTTTTAAATGCAAAAGAATCGAACAAAAAAAATGAAAAGGCCAACCTGGCATTTATCTGCAGGTTTTATCTACACAGTAAAAGAATAAATCGGGATAAATCAAGGCTTCCATTTTATCAGGATGGCATTATGCCCCTTTGTATTTATGCACGAATATTTAACAGGAGACAAAAGGTGACTTTCTCCTCATTCATCCACGAACAAGGCAATGCTGGCATTCTGAAAAGGCTGACATTTGAGCTTTTTGCCAACACCAGCAAAATTATATCCTTTCCATTGTAAATCAATGAAGTAGAATCATCGCCCACAAAGGGCCTAGATTGCCTTGTCAGTGTAATAGGTCCTGGTGTATGCACAACCTTCATCCTGCACTGCTGTACAGGGGAAAGAGACAAAGACACAAAATCCTCCCCATCATTGGCCTCTCCTTAAATGATCCAAGTGTACAAATTGCACTAGTTTCAACTCTGGTGTTACTTTTACACCTGTGTGTGTGTGTGTGTGTGTGTGTGTGTACTCTGGGACTCAATAGTGAAGCCTATCTGAAATAGAATAATAAAAAAAAGTAACTGCAAAATAATAGGCACTGAAGTGTTGAATATTTTGTGAAAATAATTTAAAAATAAATCACCAAATCTTAAGAAATCTTTATTTACAGAATTTATATTAAAGAAAAATGGTGTGGCGGTTAAGAGTCATCAATAAGTACACTGAAAGTGTTCTGGGTGAGGTAATTCTTGTCCTCACTGCCCTCAGTGAGCATTCATAGAAATATCAGTTCATTCATAAGAGTCCGACTCTCGTTCTCAGTAAGTTAGGTGCAGCAACATGTAGTACAGAATCCTGTTTCAATAATGGTGGGCAACATTTTCACGAGACTGATAATAAAAAGCCACCTCAATGGAATGAATAGCTTCAATATAACATGCACTGTAACCTATATTCATTATATAGCAGTGTGTGTTGAAACCTAACCAAATCAGTCATTATAGTTGGTTCCAGATCACTTTTAAATGGAAACGAAAACAAAACATGGGCATATGGAACAAAGTCCCAGTACCATAACTCTAGTATTTATAAATTACACATACGGAGTGTCTCTAAACACAAGTTTACCATTAGAACAATGCACAGTAGTAATATGTACAAGTTTTAGTGAGGTTTTCAAGGTCAGTACAGTAGCTGAAGTTAACCAAGAGGAGTTTAAGGCGTATCATGATCATTTCCTTTCTAACATAGTTGCACTGTCATGTCAGTAAATTAGTTAATTCACTATGTAATGAGTAATGAGCTGAAATCAACTGCGTGGAATTTGGTTACAAGTTAAAGAGGTATTGTGCAAATTTCATTAATCTCAATTTCTTAAGCATTTGGTCAATAACTAATTGCAAACATATTAACAGGATTAAACAGAGGGAATTTTAAAACAATGTAATTCCTGTTATTGGTAATAAATAAATAGCGCTTAAACAATGTACAAACGGTAAGCCTCTGACTCTTTATATTTTGGGGCTAAAAAAGTACATTATATTGTAATGCAAGTACAGTATGCTGCAAAAGTTTGTGGACACCTGACGAACACACACACACACACACACACACACACACACACACACACACACACACACACACACACACACACACACACA